>LOEQ01003023.1:216297-233030 GCA_001685075.1 Bramus lutescens | reverse complement strand
CTTCCCACAGGGCAGGGAACCCTGACTGCTCTTTGGACTGGAGAGGGATGGAGATGGAGAGTGAGGGGAATGGGAGGAAAATGGGAGGTGGGGAGGAGGTGGAAATATAAAAAATAACATAATTTATATAAAAAATATTTGGTCTGTCACGTGATAACAATTTTTAATGGTACATATATGTACAATTCATAATACTATTCTCCAAGTAGAAGGATGAAAGTCATTTGTGACAATATGGCTAGAATTAGGGGTCATTAGGTTAAGTGACATAAGCCAGACACAGAAAGACAATTATTATGAAATTTTATGCATATATGTAATGCTTTTAAAAATGATATGAAAATTTGATGGTGATGAGCAGGGGCCCTTTAAGAATAAAGAGAAGACTTGGGGAAACTTCAAAAAATAAGTACTAGGTGGCGTTTAACTATGAATAAGAAGTTCTAGTGAGCTATTGTATAGTACCTCCACATATTTCAAAAACTAGAAGAAAAGTAGTTTTTGAATCCTTTTTTATAAGATGTGATATATTTGAAGAGTCATAAATTCATCTTGATTTTTATTTAATGGAAATACTACATGATATCTCATTAATACATAAAATTCTTTGTCTACATATGAATTAAAAGTAACTTTCATTAGGGTCTACAGAGATGGCTGTTGTTAAGAGCACAGGCTGCTTTTCCAGAAGACAAGGGTTTAATTCCCTTCCTACAAAGGGACTCACAATCATAAAATACAACACACATAATGTTATAAACTCCCAAACAAAGGTAGTTAATAGAATACATAGAAACTCATGGGTAGCAACAACAGAGGGATGCTAATATTTCAAGTTCAACTTTTGTTTTTACCAACTTGATCATCTAGACATCAAGAACAGCAGGCAGTTTATAGAATACAGCTGACAATGAGGGAGAGTCTTGAGTGTGATCTTAGTGTTTTACTTACTGTGAGAATGCAAGAAGATAGCAAATTCTTAGTTGATTTCTGCCCATAGGGTTATTGAAAAATTAAAGAAGAAAATGTGTAGTGTCATTGGCATAGTAGCTGACATATAGCAATTGTTAAAGAAACATCTTGTCTCAACATCTTTGAAGGAAATGAGTACCGCTTACACAGTAAGACTTTCTGATAAACACTCTTAAAAAAACAAACCTACATGGATTGTCTAATTTAGCCATGCCTAGTACCATTTTTCCTGGTTTAACTTATACTTAATATATATGTATCTGTTCAGAAAGCTCAAACATGCACTCTGAGTTCTTCCTGCTGTTACACTTACTATTACATTCCATGGCTACAGTGGCAGCTCTTTAATCTAAAATTTTCATGCTTCAAGCAATTTAATATGTTAGTTGAGACAAGTTTTAAAAAACTAATGTTGCAACAGAAACAAGCTTCAGATCAAGGTTTTATTTCACACAGTAACAGATATTTTTTCATCAGACTATTTTCAGCCAAAAGTAAATTCAGAGGCATATTGATTTATTGCCATTCTCCTTTAATGTATTCCCCAATATGAACTCAATCTGTGCCCAGTGTTCGAAACTAATCAAAGGCTCTGTCATTTTTCCACCAGTGTTTTAAAACTTTCCTTTCTTTCTTTATTCTTTGCAGGATCTTGGATCCTGTGGGGTCTATTTTCTTTATTTAATCTAACTCTTCCTTCTCCATGTAGATTTGACATCTCCTTTAACTTCAGAATTTCTTCAAATGGGAAAACTTTAGCATCAGGAAAAAAAGATTTTCTGTGTCAATTTCCTCATATATGTTCAGTGATGAACACTCTTGTCACTGCTCCCAGAAGATTCGTTCACTTCCCTGTTCTCTTACTTCTAAACATGATGTGGGATTCCCCTCTGTATGCTGTGAATACCATTGGTTAATAAAGAAAATGTCTTGGGCCTGCACAGGGAATAGAGGTAGGTGGGAGAACTAAACTGAATGCTGGGAGAAAGAAGGAGGAGTTAAGGAGAAACCATGTAGCCCCACTGAACAAAGATGCAGGAACTTTACCCAGTAAGCCACTGCCATGTGGCGATACATAGATTAATGGAGATGGGTTATATTTATATGTAAGAGTTAGCAAATAAGAATCTAGAACTAATGGGCCAAGCCATGATTTAATTAATACAGTTTCTGTGTGATTATTTCAGGTCTGAGCTGCTGGGCAGCCAGGAAACAAACAAGCAGCCTCCCTTCAACATAAGCACATTCAATTACTTCACATAGAATCGTGCTATGACTTTAAGCCTTTAGCACTGTAGACATTGATCCTTCTATAATTTTCTCAATTTTTTTCTCAATATCTCAGTGGAAACTAATTGCTTTCACTTGATATTTCTGGGAACTTCATTTGGATTTCCAATTATGTTCTCAGCATTAGAGAACATAAGGTCTAGTATTACTGTTGACTGGATTCATGTTTGCCTGCTTATTTGAATATAATGCCCTTATCCATAGAATTATAGCCTCTCTTGTGTCAGAAATATCTTGTAATTCTAAGAAAACAGGCAAAACTTTCAGGAAAGCTTGGTATTGCTCAGGGCTGCCCAACTCTCAACTTCTAGTTTTGTTAGTAAACAAAACCCTTAAAGGTTTTTGGCTATTCTTTTTGAGTTGTATTCCTCTCTCAACAGAAGGCATTACTATTCTCTCTTACAACAAATGTAAAAGTGACTCTGAGAAGCCGGTGTGCACCAGGAAAGAAATGTGCGATGTGGCACAGTGGTGAAGTGTATTAACAACTGCAAAGTCAGACTCCCATACAAGCTCCTATTTAGTTTCCCAGATGACAATCATGGCAATGACAGAACTATATACACAGCTTGACACATTTGGTACACAATGATCCTTCTAACTGCTCACTTTTAACTTGTTTTTTGATAATTATTTTTTAGTAATGTGGCTAAGCAAGGAATGATGGCAATGAGTTTGCTTCTCTTTGTTCTTGACCAGTACTAAAATAAAGACAATGCAGAATCGCAGTCAGCTAAAGTCATGTTGCTTATTCTGGAACCTTCCCATAAGTGAATATTTTGAAACAAAAGGTGGACATAACTCCCGCAGATAAGGCATGCTGTACAAAACACTGTGCCCTAATTGTCTACAGCCCAAACGCTGATTTTTCCCTCTTAAAACTTCTGCCCCAATTCCAATCTTCTAGAAAACAATTAAACTGTAAAGCATAGGCCTTCTCATTCAGAATTTGGATCATATCCTGCCATTGACATTTATTTTAATCTTCTATTGATTTCTGTGGGAATTCTGCATGGAGAGTGAAGGCAGGATACAACCCTGGAGGAATTTCTGCAGAGAAGGCTCCCACTTTCATCTCTTTGTGTTTCATTTTTATTAAGTTGAGGTCATGACGCTACATGTCTAAAAATAGCTTCACAGACTCAACCTCTGATAAAGTCTTCTATTTTTGCATGCAGGCTGTAAGGTCACTGAGAGTGTCAAAGTCTCATAGAGAAAAACTACGTGCTAAATCATGTTTACTATTATGGTTTTGGTCAATATTCTATAAAAAGTAGAAGAAAAAACTACTTGTATATCTTTTGAAAATGTCACTATAACTTTATTATCAAAAGCCTACTTATCATGATTTTTTATAAGATGTCTATCTGGACTATGATTAAAATATGAGGTCTAATTTAAGGCAGTCATTTAAAGTTATACTGTTTCCACCTATGTAATTATGATCTTAAATCTTATTTTTTTTGGAAGATGTCAAGTTGTTCAAAAGCAGCTAGATGCTGTTAACCTCCTTAAGCTTTTATATCTCAGGAGGATTTTCCTCCACTCCATCTTTTCTCTGTGTCTTTGAATCTATGTGCTCTCACTGCAAATGTTTGTTTATTTGTATTGATTTCAGATAAGGTCTCACCACATAGTCTTGGCTGACCTGGAGCTCATTATGTAGACCAAGCTGGACTCAAACTCAGAGAGATCTCTTGAATTATGGGATAAAAGGTGCGTACTGCCATGCCTGATGGCCTTTGGATCTCTGTTTTCCTTATTTCTCTCATAAATCTATCTGGATTGAAGTGTTAAGTTGATGATCATAAATAAAAACTAAATAACAAAGTAGGCAAAGTAGAAACTCACATACACAAAACATTTTTTTCTTCTGGAGAGCACATTCTCTTGTCTGTTATAAAAGCTACAGATTAACTGTATGCCTGTATATTTAGCTTCATGGATTAATTGAAAACTTTGTGTGGCAGAGGTAGAACTCAGAGTCTTACTGATTGCTCTTGCACCAATATCTCCACTGCAGACTGAAAAGGCTCTGGTCATCTCCTCTACCTATGTCGGAATTTCATTTTCAAGCAAACAGTGATCTGAGTTGGCTGTTGGGCTGGCAGAGGCTACAACGCACATGCAGCATGCTCCAGCTTGCCTCCAGCAGTTATCTTTCTTCCGTTTTATTCACGATAATGATACGGTTTTATCTCAGGTCAGCATATACTTTCTGGAGATCTAAGGCCGGCTTACAGAAGGTGGTTATCCTGAGAAGGTTATAAAAGCCTTTTTTTTCCTACTCAGCTTGTTCTAGTTTCTTATATCAAGATGTATTACAGGTTTTCATATGCACAGTGAGCAATGTGAGCCTGTTTTCTATTTTTAGACTAGGTCTACTTGTTGTTGTTCTTTTGGTAGGGAAAAACTATGAAATACAAATGCAATACTGATAATGGGCTTTTGACCTATTTGGTAATTACCTCAAAGCCCAAACCTCAAAATCCAAGTAAAAAACTAAACCATCCCATAGCATATGTCAGAATGAATGATGTAGATTACTGATACCCTTAAACAACTACAAATGGAATGAATGTTGAGGTCTAAGCAGAAATTCTTTTTATTTGTCAATCTGTTCCCTGAAGAAAATGAATGGAACGTGAAAAATGATAAACCTTAGTGCTGATAGAGAAACGTGGGTCTGCAGAGCTTGCTGGAAAGCCAACATAGCCTAAGCAGTGAGCTCCAGGCTCAAAATATAAGCTGGAGAGAAAAACATAGGAGAATATTTGCTATCAGTCTGTCTTTCACACCCAAAGCTACATGTACCGCTGACACAGATATTTGCACATACATGCCTACACCGAACACACACACACACACACACACACACACACACTTTTTAACATTAAATTACTTAACTAAGACTGCCCATATACAGTTGCAGATTTATGTTCTAAAGTGTCACAACATGGGGTGTCTTACATAAAACTAGAGATTGTCTCCTGCCTTTTCTATCCACTGTCAAGTCATGTGAGAACTGCAATTTTACAAAACATATGCTTTGGATTTTTTCCAGAGTCCTGGATCGTAATTCTCTTCCTAAGAAAGATTGTAGAAACTACAATATCATTTTCCTCAACGTTAGTCATAGGAATGCCAATCTACTCATGTCTGAGAGTTAAGAAAAAGACCCTATTTCAGGGAATCCTGCCCATACCTAGGAGACAGTAGCTTTGCACAGAGAGGCCAAGAAGGACCTGAGGAGAATTGTCTTTTTGCTGTTGAATTTCTCTATGTAATATATTCTGCAATGACTTCTCTATAAAAATTCCTAGGGGCAAAGTTCCAAGAGCTTCTAAGGACTAAGTACATGGCAGTACCTGGAGAATGGCACACAGGATTGGCTTGTCAGTCTTGTTTATCTCTCATGGTACTTCACCCTATACAACTATCATTTGCATTCTGACATAATATCATAACTGGTAAATGTCTGCCCTTGAGTTGCATGAATCACTTGAGAAATTTCACCAAATATGTGGTGGGAATTGTGGTGATGTCAGTTGGTATTGAGTAATATTGGTAAGAACAACCCAAAGCTTGACTGGCATTTAGACAGGGGAAGCCGGGTTCTTCCAAACTGAGTCTACTTCTTTACTATCTAATGCTATTCCTCGATGGATAATGTCAAAACCAAGTTCTGTTATAAACCCAAAAGCTGTGTTGTGATTGGTTATTAGTAGAAATTTTTACTGAATTTTGCATTGGTTTTCATAGATAGCCATTGCTGAAACAAAGAGGCAAGCCCATGGAAGTCTTTACAAATGTCACCAGTATAGATTTTAGAGTAATAAACATATCTAGAAAGTATAGTTTATGCATATATGAATTTTGAAACCAACTGCATTCAGTAACTGGGAAACATACACATATTTGGTGGTACCCTTTTAGTCAAATAAAATGCCTGGCCTACACTGGGTCCACTCTTAGCAGACCCAAAGACATTTGTATTCTATAATATTTTACAATGTATTGAATAATACTATTATCAGACAAATAAGAGTCCAGATTCCAAGAAAATACTCCACAGTCTTCTGAAATCACATTATTGGAAAATTTCCAGAGATGAAATAAATAGCAAGTATAAGATCCTTTCTGACCTTTAGAACTCACAAATAGCCCAGGTGTATCTTAAAAGGTCCTTGATCTGACCCTGAGTTACTCAGGACTTTGGGGTTTAAAATCTTTCATTTATATGATAAGAGAATGTTTGTTCTTCTTATAACATGTTCAGAGGCTGGACTCAAAAAAATTCTATAGAAAAGCAAGATAAATTCCTGGTCTCCAAGTGACTCTCTTGGTGTTTCAGGAGCTCAAGGTAATAACCAAAGCAGAGTCCACTCTCTTGGGGTCTACTATCTTGGAAATCTGCCAGCTTGAATTGGTATAAATATGTGGCTATAACGCTTTTGTAAAAATCTGGAGTAGGGGGCCAGAAATATGGGGCAGTATGTCAGGACCTTTGTCATGGAAGAAAAGAACCAGCTCATATAAGTTGTTCTCTAGTCTTCTGACCTTTAAATACACACACACACACACACACACACACACACATTACCAAAAATAAATTATTAAAAATATAAATGATGATTTGCAGTGGGTGAACTATCAGGAATCAGTTTTAGGTATGATAAAGCTATCTTTTTGCCATACGGACTTTGTTAATACTTTTTGCAAGGTTATTCTTAAAAGTAATGATAAAGCCTTTGATAACTCCTTCTAAGAAAATTCTCAGACCATTGTTAAGCAGCTATTGCAATCTTTTGTATGTCTCTAGTCTCCTTCCCTGCAAAAGGCTCTGGGAATTTAATGAGACGTTACAGGATTATTTTGTCTCAAGCAGTTCCATCACCTGACCTGTCCTTTCTCAGATATACAAATCAAGTCAGGCAGTAATGGGCTTGCCATCTGTTTCCACCACAGGAATTCCCAGTTATCTAACTAGCATCAAGAGATCTTGCAGACCTCTTTGATTATCATATGGTGCCTGATGCCAATCATTGCAATCACATACATCTTTCTTCTGATGATTTAATGTGATCAATTGGTTTCTATCACCCCAGTAACTTCCTTTACCCATTGAAATTAGGGAGTATGTTCACTTGCAACATCTTCCTGCAGCTTCGACCACAATCAGTCAGGAGAGGTCACTGCTCTCAGCAGTATAGTTACCATGGCAGTGATGGATAGATGCTGTTTCTTCATAACTTTCTGTAGATCAAAGTGCAGTGGGGAGAAGCCAGGCACCCGTGTTAAATTTACCTGCTGATGTTTTGGGGGTTCCTTTACGGTTATTACTCCAAAAAGGTTTGCCTTCTCAGTGTGATTTAGCAAGAGTTGGTTTATGCCAAACAATTATAATTACTTCCAACTGTCGAGATCATGTCAGATCTAGAATTCTGGTACTCATATGGATAAATTTAACCCAGTCTAAATCCATGATTTTCCCTTTTGTCAAATAAATTTCCTCCAAGTCCTGCTAAGTTTCCTAATTTTTTTGCTGGTATGAATTTGAAAACCATTTTAATTCCTTTGGTGGGTAAGTCACAGCCTTCTAGTCTTTACTATAATTTCTTCTCCCTGTCTTCACTCCTAGGCAACAACTGGACGTATTTCACTTGAGATCTCTATTCAGCTTAGTCCAGTAGGGTTAACTGCTTCCTATTGAAATGAAATCCCCTGCAGCCATTGGGATTCCAGGGTTTTAAGCAAGACATAAGAGCCTCTTAAAAAGTGGAAATTGATTCTTTCAACTAATAGAGAAAAGTCACTGGGGTTAGGATACCTGAACTGCTTTCATCTCTGGATACTTACCTTTTCAAGTCTAGTTAGAAGTTCCCTTACTATTAGCTATTAACCTTATATTCCCACAATCATTTTGCTGAATCCATAAATTCAACTGTTGTACATATTGGCAATATTATATATATATATGAATATATATGAATATAAATATATATGTGTGTGTGCAAGAAACAAAAACCTGCAGAACCCTAATTCAAACAATTTCTTACATATGTAGAATTGTGAGCCTCAGAGTCATTTAATCACACAAAGCAGGGAAGCCACAACCCACATGATCAGAATATTTCTATTTTCTTTTGTTTGTTTTTTCCAACATCATGTCTATATTCTAAGTCTATTTCACCTCAAGGCTCTAGGAAAGACACGAATTATAACAAACAGGTAAAGTAGGAGAAATAGTGTCTCCCTATAGCCTCTTTCTACCATGTGGATGTGTCAGATAATATGCCTTAACAATCATGGATTCTGCTTAAATTGTCTTTTGCATTTGAATCATCACTCTGCACTGCAAATTTCTGCTTTTCTCTAGGTCCTTTATTTTGTTTTAGAAGGGTTTAGGAAACTTCTTTGAAGGCAAGCATGTGCTTTTATAGTCGTTTATTGTTGTCTTTCTAGTTTTCCTTGGTACTCAAAATCTATGGGTAGAGAAAAATGAGAAAAACTGCTACTTGGAGAGGTATGTTATTGTAGCAATGAAAATCAGAAATAACCTGGAAGGTCTATATTAGTGAATAACTTCCCATCATACAATGGAAAATGCTTTGGGTATATCGTTATCCAAGTTATCTATCCCTTGGTACAGTTTTCGTAGGCTTATTTTCTGTTATATCTTATGTTCCAAGAATCTTCTAATTGGCCAAAGCTTAGATGTGAATGAAAAAGGAGGAAATAGGTTTATTTTTAATCTAAATGCTCCAACTCTGCTTACTTTATGGAAATGAGTTACCCTTTCTGGGGTGCTTCAGCAAATGAGAAGTTGATTGTATACAGGAGAACTATTAAGAGGAAAGCTCTAAAAATATGCATATCCTGATTCTGGCTTTGGCCAGACATATATCCTCCTCATAATGCCTGGTGTGCACACCCCTGGCAGAGGAGGAAGTGTTGTACTTTCTTATTAGCTGAACTTTGTGCCAAAGTTAAACTCCAGTGATTTAGGTTGAATCATGTGGATCTACTTTACTTTTCTCACATTTGCCAAGATCTACATACTCCTGAACAAAAGGACCTCTAAGGGCTACTCTTTCTTTTTCTTCTATCCAAATCTTAAACAAAAGTCCTGAAGTGACGTAGCAGTGATGTGCAAAGTCATACTTGCCCAGACCAGAATCAGAAAGGATGCTTCCTCCGCAAGTAAGCCACTACAGCCTTTGTACATGTGACTTCATTTATGGCCCAGGAATCCAGACAATTCTAAACCTTGTCTTCCCAAGGGGGGACAAAAGAGGAGTTGGGAAAAGAAATGAGTTTCTCTCTCCAAATTCAGCACATAGCTCAGCTAACAAGACAGGTTAGTTCTATCCTCAGTACAGGAAGCCTGACACTTACAATAATTAGATGATTTGGTTTTGATACCATCTCATGCCCACAACATTCTATACCCCAAAATAACAAAGGAACTGGGGATTCGGGAATTAGAGTTGCCACTATATAGCTACCTTCTTCTATACTTGGCACATGTTAAACAGGAAGCATAGATTTCCATTTAAGTGCAATTAAAATATATTGTTATGTATTTGGAAGTACAATCCCAAAGCTTAAGACAAAAGTTAAATGCAAGCAGTTCTTTTTTTCCTGCCTTGATAAAACAAAATCAAAAACAAAAACACTCCTCAAATTTCCTTAAAATTACCATCATTGTTAAATGGGTGGGGAATTTTGGAAGAAGACAATGCCTTGCTTTAGAATCTCTGTGTGAAACAGATGCTTTGATTCAAATCAAAGAACAAGCTGTTGATTTGGGATCTCAAAGGGGAATGGAAAGGAACACAGAGACGTGGCATGGAGGGAGAGCATCTAATAGGGGAAGTCTTTCCAGCAGATTACAGTTGGAGATGCAGAGAAGTGCTAGCACCCCTTGGGTCTTCACCGTGGGAAACATAATCCACCATTGCCCGGGGTCTGTTATCTCCAGAGTAAGCAGTTTCTCATACTGAGGAATTCCAGAGAAAAGTGTCTGGCCTAAGACTGCAGAAGTCCATATTTAGAAGGCTTAGTCAGGTGTAGGTTGAGAGCCCCAGGAGCACCAAGAACCCATGCCACAAACCTGTAAATGTCTGGTAAAGTTACTCTGGATTAACTGATACCCTTGACTAAGAGAATATCACCTTAAAAGCTAACCAGTCCTTTTTGATGACTTTTATACAATTTTTGGTGTCTTTCTAAGACTACAGATGCTATATGTTAATCTATATCTTAGAAATAGCACTATTTCTTGATATATTATTCTTACAAATTTCTTACGGCCTGCCCTCATCCTTCGGGGAAACATTTCAAAGGGCTGTACTTGTGCTACACCTACATTGTCGGGCTGTCAGCTTGGCAATCTGCCACATTTCACTCCTGTTTCCTGAGGAGGGGGCATTACATAATATTTACTGAAAGTTGATTGGGTCCCAGGCATTGTTTTAAGTGGACAAATGTTTTAAATCATGAATTCCTAAAAATGATCCTGTCAAATCAACATTATTATTATTATGGTTTGTTTACAATGGAGGAAATATGGGCCATAAGCACACACGCTCAAGCTGCCATCCCGTGTGTGTGTGTGTGTGTGTGTGTAGCCTTCCTTTATGCATGAGCCGCAGAGTCTTCCATTTTTAACTGTGACTTAGAACAGCCAGTCTTTCAGGACTGTATTTGGGTAGACTGATTCCTCTTTGGTCATTTGGTCCTTTCCATTACATTTTATTTATATCAGACAAGGTTGTCAACACTTACTCTTTTTACTGATTTTGATTTTGGTTTTAAATATGTTCCCCATTGGGTCTTTCTATTCTGTAGCAATGATTATAAAAAGAAAAAGTCAACAGAAGATTACACTCCTTCTCCAACTGATCTTAAAACACAAGCTGCTGATATCTTAGACGTTGCAGTTAGATGGTAAGAGAGGTAAAGCATTTGCCAAATTGCTCTGTTTCTTATGGATGAATCCTCAGAAACATAACTGGTTTGGAAGATTTATGGGAAATGATTATTACAAGTCCTTACCTCCAAAGCAGATAATTAGTGCAAGAAATAATAACCTAATATAAAATGTCTCTAAACTATTATACAATTCAAAAATTCATCAAAAACAAACAGAATTACTCTTTAGGATTCAAATGTTCTTTATATTTTTAAATTATTTTTTAAACTTCATCTAAATTACTTGTACTATATTGAAAATAAAAGTTGAAAGTTTACAAAATCAAGCATAATTCAAAATAAATAAGATCATATCCACTAATCTATTTCTATAATTTATAATAAAAGGTTTAAACATTTTGGAAGATGTCAAATATTTTCAAATTTCAAAATACTCTTGGCAAATGTATTTTTAAACATTTTGAAATCACAAATACTGTCAGTATCATTTCAATTCTGATTTTTTTATTATTCTCATTTTAGAATAAGGGAACATTAAAATTAGTGATATTCTTGACTATTTTTAACACATCAAGAAAGTTTTAAAAGTTTATACTACTATAAAAGAACAGCTTATAAGGAATTTTATCTTTGTCTTTGTTTACTTACTAGTGAATAAAATCAAAGTTCTGTGCATGAAAGAGAAGGTAATGTTGAAATAATGATTGGAAATTAAAGTAAAAGTTGTTACATATGGCAAAATCTACAAATTTATAATACATAGTCTGATTTTTTTCTAACAACTCCATTTAGCGATCTTCTCAGAAATGTACAAGAGAGTTTGTTTGACAATGACCATGTCTTCAGCTACAAATGGCTGGCAGATCGGTGTACAGCCTGTGTTCATTTTGACGACTGTCTTTACTGTAGTTCAACTTTTCAAACTGACAGCAAGTCTTCAGCTATTCACCAACTATAAGCTGTAAATTATCATTGTAGTGTATACAATTCTGTCATTCTCTTTTCTTTATGTGTGTGCACTTGCATGCAAGGTCTCATTGAGCACAGGCTATCTTCAGAACTTGTTATATAGCCCAGACTGACTTTAATTCCTGATCTTCCTGCCTCTACCTCCCCAATGCTGAGATTACAGGCATGATCAAGCACACTCTACCATCCTTTGTTCTATTTATAGTAAATATTTTCCATTTCAACTTAATCACTCCTCAGAATATTTTCTAATATTTAGGATAATAAATACACTAAAAATCCATTACTACTAATAATGATTTTTAGAAGGCAGACACAATTTAGAAGACTTAGAATAACCAGGAACAACTCTCCAAATTCCAAGACAGTCAGCCAGCCACAGTAGGGAATGTTTACCACTATGTCTAGACCCAGGCAGAATCCTGAACCTCTGAGTATTTGACAGCCACAAGTGAGTGCATGGGCTAATGGATAAAGGAAGTGAAATCTGATATATGAATAGATTTTATAGTCCTTGCAAGCAACCATGTGAGAAGAAAGGCAACCAGAAAGAAAAATCACTCCCTCATTCACTTTGATTATCCTGTAATTATTGAAGCTTATGCTTCATATATTGTTTATTTTATTTTTATAACCAGAGCACAAGAAGAGATTTTATAATATTATATTCTGTTCATAGAAAACACCCAAACACCAGTAATTCATTTACAAACTAGTGACACATGCAGAAAAAGCTAACTTTATTCGTCTTAGATGATTCTTCAAATAAAACTAAATTAGTGCATCCATCTATCTGTATGCATTGCTTAGCCCTTCAGCATTCCAGTCATTTCACATTAATTTTAGTTGTTTTCTCGGGGTGAGGAATAACATACATATTTCCTTTTATCTTTATTGTTCTGTAAAATAGTACATAGTTCTGGAGCCAAAAGTAAAAGAAAATTATATTTAGAGTACTTTTTCTGCTAGCTCAGCCTCTGCTCTGTGTGCACTCCTTCCCCATATAGTGAGAACTCCATCTGCTTTTTGATTAGCCTTCTATTATTTCTTTCTGAAAGCATGAGCAAGTATATACATTAAATACAAAGAGATGTGTCTATCTGCACATATACAACACAATTATTTCACGAACACTTGTGAGGCTGGCATGCATCCTGTGATTATACATGGCACTATATAAAGAGACACATTTCATTCTGTTTTTATAACTGTATGGCTGCATCATATACATTCGAGTTGTTGCTGGTATTTGCTATTTGCTATTACAATTATTGCTGCAAAGAATAATCTGTAAAAATAGTGAGCACATTTCATTAGTTTTCTGCTAGTTCTACCCTTATTTTAAAGGGTAAACCACAATTAGCAGATAATATATGCAGTTTGCAATTTTTCTATGATAATATTCGTTTCATGCCTAGCGGGGATATTTCAAGATTCCATTCATGTATGTCATGAGAAGCCTCACAGGGCCTGTTCTGAGTGGAAAAGTGCAAAAGCAAACTGAGTGCAGATAGGTAACCAAGACTCTGTGTGATACTCCTCACTGGCTAATAAATCCTATGAAATATGGATCATTGGTGGCAGGCTGAAGACACAAGAGAGCTAATAAGCATTAAATAACAATTATTACGGCACAGATGCTCGAAGGTTGTTGCCTCTTAACAGCCATTGAGCGGCAGACTGAGGTTCCTGGGATGGAATGAAGACTCTGCTGACAGACTGTGCTCCGGGAAGCTTTGTAGGATGGCGTCTGAGAGATGCAGTTTATCATAGTTCACTTTTTACTCACTCTGTCCTGACATGGTTTGTCAAGGAAAGCAGCATGAAATATATGGCTCCATGTTTAATGTGCTCTGAAAACTAAACTTTTCGTTTCAGTCGGCCACAGAATTAAAGTGACTGAAATTAAATAATATAAAACTTCATCTAATAATTAGTTTTTTATAAGGTTAGGAAGCAGTTTGACTTGCTGTCTCCTTTTGTTACCTTGTTTATATTTAAAGTCATTTGTCCTCCCTGAGGACTAGCTTTTGTGATGCAAAAAAGTACCACGTAGGATTCCAAGAGAGGGAAGTAATCAATAGTCCTGTCCAACAATGATGCCTATGAACTAACAAGCACGAGCATGATGTAATATGCCCAATGGTGCAGCAGAAGCACAAATATTTTGGTGGTTTGCAACAATCCTCTAACAGGACTTAAGACCCAGAGTAGAAGGGAAAGCATGCTTAGCACTGGAAATGTAGCTCCCAGACTACTGAAGTCATGGGTCTTGGAGGAGAACCTGTGACTACCTCTTTATTAAACCAGAATAATTCCTGGATACACTCTAAATATTTGTTCTCATACAGAAGAGTACCACTCTCACCTTGCGTTAAAAAAATAAAATAAAAATCTCCTTCAACAGACAGAGATCAGTACAGAAAAGCACAACCAGTGAAAATGGAGAGACTTGCTCATTCTCACCTGACATCTGCAGCTGAACTCCTGCACCTGAGGCTCAGAGGTAAAAGAGAGGGTAAAAAAAAAATGTAGACGTCAGAGGAAAGACAAGACCGCTGTGAGATTTCATATTCTGGAACATGTCAGAGAAGCTATGCCTTCTCACCAACATGACTGTTTAAACAAGACCTCAAAAAGGACAATACCAATTGATTTATTAACACGGAAGGGGGAATATCTCATGGGGCCTCAACCTTAGACAAACAACAACAACAACAACAAAAATCAATTAAAAAAAAACCTACAGGCATCTAAGAAATGCTGAAAGCAAGAGGGAAAGTCTTCTTCAGAGTACCCCAACTAATTACTACTGTGTGGTCAGCCCTGAAATTATATACATCTAAGTAACATTATACAAACTGAGCAGGTTGTATTTTTGCATTTAGTGTGTGTGTGTGTGTGTGTGTGTGTGTGTGTGTAAAACAAAGAAATAATTAAGTCCATGAGTTTGAGAGAGAAATGAGCAAGGAAGATACATTGAAAAAGTTAGAGGGAAGAAATGGAAAGGGTAAATAATGTAACATTTAATTTCAAGAACTGAAAAAAAAATGTCATATGCTTGTCACTCAAGAGAAAATACTCTCCAAAACAGGAACAATGCCCTGAAAGGTGAGAAAGGCAAGATGACTAAATTCAATTTATAAATTGTTTATAATCAAACTAGTTTGCTAACAGACTCTATTACAAATTAATACAATGGGCTCCAAAAAACTAGTTCATGTACCCAGGATAAATCCTGGCCTCACACTAACCCCCCACCCTCGGCAACAGATCAAGCCACATAACTGTCACCCACATTCAGAGGGCTTAGTTCGGTTCCATGCAGGATCCCCAGCCGTCATTCCAGAGTCTGTGGACTCTCACTAGCTCAAATCAAATGTCGCTGTGGTTTTCTCAATCATGATCTTGATGCCTCTTGCTCATATGATCCCTCCTCCTTCTCTTCAGCTAAGCTCCAGGAGCTCAGCCCAGTGCTTCTTTGTGGATCAGTACATCTGCTTCCATCAGTTACTGGATACAGAGGGGAGGGAATTGGTCTGGCCTCAACTTGGTATACCAGACTTTGCTGATTCCCGCATGGAGGCCTTACCTCCTCTGAGAAGTTGATGGGGGGTGGGATGGTGGAGGTGGTAGGTAGGGAAGGAGAAAGGGTGGAAAGGGAAACTGGGGCTAGTGTGTAAAAAATTTTAAATGTCAAAAATTAATTAATTTATAGTAATAAGGGGAGCGGGCCTGTTTTTCGTCCCGCCCGGCTCCCGCATGGCTAGCTTATACNACCGGGAAGATTCTAACCCACGTCCATCTTGGGCCGGCCGGAGCTTCATGGTCTCCTCCAAGAGGAGAGTAATGGCATCTGCCCTGGAGAGGCTTTCTTTCTCCTACCATTCTGTTCTGTCTACTCCACCCACCTAAGGGCTAGCCAATCAAAGGGGCCAAGGCAGTTTCTTTATTAACCAATGAAAGTAACACATAGACAGATGACCCTCTTACACCATTAATTTAAGTTAATGATTTATTTATTGATACTTAATTATTAATACATAGAATGATTGTGGATTCTGAAGCATTAGTGACTCATGTCACAATGTTGTATTTGTGACTCACTCCAGTCACGTTCTGAGTGAACTTTCACATGGATTAACATTCTAGTTTAATACAATGTATACCTCACTGTATTTGCTTGTTCTAGGTAAACTTGATGCAAGCTACAGTCATACAGTCTGAAAGTTAATTGAGAAATTGCCTCTCTAAGATCAGGCTGTAGAAAAGTTTTTAGGGTATGTTCTTAATGATTGATGTGGGAGGTCTCAGGCTACTCTTGGTGGGTTCATCTTTGGGCTGGTGGTCCTGATGCTATAAGAAAACAGGCTGAACAAGTCATAAATCCCAGAAATCAGAGGCAGTGATAGGCAAATCTGTTATACTTTGAGGCTGGCTTGGTCTACATAGCAATTTCCAAGCCAGTCAAAGCTACACAGTGAGATAGTGAAACTGTCTCAAATATAAATCGATAGATATAGATAGATAGATAGATAGATAGATAGATAGATAGATAGATAGAT
>LOEQ01003023.1:177250-191360 GCA_001685075.1 Bramus lutescens | reverse complement strand
GGACCTTGGTCTTCCCACAGGGCAGGGAACCCTGATTGCTCTTTGGACTGGAGAAGGAGGGGGAGGGGAATGGAGGGAGGGGGAGGAAAATGGGAGGGGGGAAGGAGGTGGAAATTTTAATAACAAAAAAGTTAAAAAATTGTAATTTATCCTCAGTTTCATCATGAATCATCAATATTGGAGTTATTGAAGATAAAAAGACATCAGAAATTTCACTTTTGCAATTGAGAAGGTTCTGTTGAAAATTTGAGAATCATATTTCTCAATTTTTGTAAGTGGCCAACAAAGTCTATAGCCTTTAATTAAGATGGGACCCTTCATGCACATCATAAATTATATTCATATAAAGTCTTGTAGAATGGGAGCTACACTGGGATAGGAGTGTGTTTTAGATATTCAGAGATTATCTAAAATAGTAGACCTCCATCTGTGAAACATTGAGATGGAGATACAAATAAAACATAACAGGACCCAACAAAATGAATGAAGTAAAACCTTTCCTGTCCCAACACTTGAAGAAGGTACTGCTACCTTAAAGCTCTGAAACATTGAAATAAACCATGTAGGTTATGGAGGATTGATGGCTTTTTGTTCCCTGTTAGTTAATAACAGCCATTCACTTCTCTTTTGTTTTTTTGAGGTTGTACAATCAGATAGTAATATAATAGAGAAGTTTTCTTTCTGATTCACAGTTGTTACTTAACTCTGTAATTTCAAAGTTCAGATTTAAAATTAAATGGATTGGGGAAGGGAATAGAGGGGAAAAGGGAAGAGGGACTGGGAGGAGAGAAGGGAGGGGAAATGCAGCCAGAATATAAATTAAACAAATAAACAAATAAAATTTTAATTAGATTCCTCCCAAGATTTTGAGGAACTGAATTTTTAGTATAAATTTCTTGGGACTGGTGAAATTAAATGGGGATAGATCAAGTTGATTTTGGCAAAGATATGGATCAAATAAGATATAGTTGGTGCATCTGTGTCCAGCTGTAGATATTTATGGTATTTTTGGTTTATATTCATCTCAACTGAATGGATATTGTCTAGATGTGTTGGCCCACAAAGGGATAGGTTGAGATAGTACAGGCAGTAGTGAGAACCTGTCATTACTACTGGGAAATCAGTCAGAATTGCTAGTATGGGTCAAGGCATTTATGTGAACAACAACGCACTTAAAACGCCAAAACAGGGGGCACTATAAGGTCACAGGTTTGAACGTTTCTGATGGAACCCAGAGCATGTTAAATCGCAAAAGGCATGTGGTTCACATTTTGAAGAATAAGGCGGTCTGCATATTTCAACATTTTCTCCTTAGATATTTTCCCTATTAAATGGAACATTTGACACAGCAGGACAACCTATGCAAGCACAGCACAAGCAGAATGCCGTTGCTTTGAATTAGCTTTGACAAAGAGCACAGTTCTCTTTAGGTGCCCTCCCTGGTTGTTAGAAATAGCAGGTCTGGAAACAGAGTATCATGAAGGCGCCTATCACTTTATCTAATTCAGTTCACTTAAAAAAAATCAGTGACTTTCGTATTCAAGTAACAAACAAAGCATCAAGAGGAGAGTGGTATAGATGAGTTAAGAATCACGGAAATTAGATCCAGAAGTCAATGGTAATGCAGGTACAAGGGAAATGAATATAACAATTTTCAACTGAGAAATCACAGCGAGAAGTTAGAAAGCTTTTAAAGAGGAAGTGAACTTAAGTGGCTTCATTTATTTATTTACACCTCAGTCAATTTAATTAATGAACATTATAAATTTTGATGCTGCATAAATTGCATTAATGGTGCTGCACTAAAGGATCAATCAATTATGTGGTTAAGGCAGACATAATAATAACACATTAATATGAATTGATATGTTCATTAAGGGAAAATAATTCGGCCACATGAAATGTAACAGAAAAAAAAAACAAATGTAAACTACAGTCTCAAAGAATCAAACATTTTTGCTTCCAATATATACCATTTTATATCTAAAATGTGAATAGATGGGTGAGGGGGAGGGAGGATGGCTCAGATGCTCATTTCTAGTAAATGTCGAAGAAAATCAAGCTCCGTTTTACACAGCTGGTTGAGAAGCACGGAGGAGAATACATATTTGAGAAATTTCCAGATTCTCACCCAGACCATGAACTGGTCCTCTAATGTTCTTTAATAGTCTTCGTTTTAGACACCGAATTCAATTAACCAGTATGTTGATGTGGTTCATAATAATAGTATAGGGCAGTGCAAAATAGAGAAACTGAAAAACCCAGGTGCCGTGTGCAGTCTGGAAAGGCAATTTGTGGCATAGCTGAGACTATGAGACAGTTTTTCTGCTTTTATGCTGTGCTGAATTATAGAGTCCTTCTGGCATATTTGAAAATAGTTCTAAGGGCCTCAATTTCTTTTTTATTAAAGAATTTCCACCTCCTCCCCTCCTCCCATTTCTCTCCCCCTCCTCCCGCTCCTCCTCTCCCTCCCTCTCCAGTCCAAAGAGCAGTCAGGGTTCCCTGTAATGGCCTCAATTTTAAAACCTTGTCAAATAATCCAGCTTAAACAGACTGGCAACCTGCAATCATTGCACAATAAGAATAATTTAAGGCTTACTCTTTTAGATACCATATATGAGGTACCAAATATTTTTATTATAAATATTAGAACATATGATCTGATGCTAACAGAAAAGTTCTTTCAATGTGATACATAATATATCAATCTTTACTCAGTTCAGCTAACAGGGACAGTGAAAAAATTTATTTGTGGTTGGAATTCAGAATTTGTGAGTCATTTATCACGGTCTATTCATGTCACAGAATGAAAGAAACTGTAGAATATTGTTGTAACAAGTGACAAATAACAGTGTATACAGAGTCATCTCTTCAACCAAGTATAAGAGCCCCTCTCTTAGCATTAGTAATATTCAAAAATTCAGACTGCATTGTTTCACTTTATTTTCCAGTCCTGTAAGAACTAGTAAAAATTATGGCTATATTATGGTTTGATTTATCTGGATTCACTGCCATAAACAGATTTCCTTCAGAAAAAAGAAATTAATTAAGCATGGTGGAAATATCTTAAGTATTACAAACTGATTTATGATAAGTACTCTATGAACTGTTGAGAGGAATATTGGCTAGTATACAAAGGAAGTAAAAAATTAAAAGGCAGCTTCATATTTCCTACTTTATCAACCAATCAAAATATTTGGTCATTAAAATACTTCAGAATTATAAATTTAGAGGAGAAAAATATTCAAACAAAATTACATAGAAAGTGAATGAATGATAAATATTTTGCTTTTGAACTTCTAATTTTACTTGTGTATGTTAATGACCAAAACTTAATTTTTATAATGGTTATGATATAGTTAATCCCAAATTATATATGTCATTTCGATCAAACTATCTTAGTCAGCCAAGTGTCCAAATGATTAGTAGCTACTGATATGAGGGGCTTCTTTGTATAATTTAGAAATGGCCCATTATCAGATGCTTTGTTTGCAAGTATTTCCTCCCATTTCATGGGCTGACTTTTTTGCTGTACACAGTTTTAAGGTTGATACAATCCCACTTGATTATTTTCCTTTGGGTGGCTATGTTTATTGTTATAACTAAAATTCATTCTCAAGAGCAACTTATTGGAGTAGTTTTGCTTTTAGGTCTTTTTGAATTTTAGTTCATTGTAAGTTGACTTTTATTGGTGGTAAAGAACCTGAGTTGATATTTTGCCAGAGAAGAAGTGTATCAGTATACAGAAATAAATGAGCAGGAAATTTTTGAAAAGATATCCCAAATCACTAATCATCAGGGAAATTGAAATGAAAACTACTGTGAGATATGATCTTGCACTTATTAATATGTTTATTATAAAAAGAATATTTTAAAATGTGAGTGCTGGTGAGGATGTGGTGAAATTAAAGCCCCTCTACACAGTTGGTTAAAATGTAAAATAAAGTAGTAATATAGAGGTTTTTCAAAACATTAAAAATAGAAGTAGGGATTTGGTCAATGACAGAGTGCTTATCTGGCATGCATGAAGCCACAGTTTAAGCCCCTGTGCTGCAAAAAGTTCAAGTAAATAATCTACTACAAGTTCTAGAAATCCCATTCTGTGTATTCAAAAACATTAAAATTATTGTAAAGGAATTTTGCATTACACTCTTATTTAGTCACTTTTTACAATAGCTGAAATATGAGAAGAGATTAGATATGAAATGGATAAACACGTGACTATATTTAGATGCCAGGATATGATTCAGCCCCATGAAAGAAGGAAATCCCCCAATTTTCAGCAACATGAATTAAATTGAAGGTAATACATGATCTGAAGTCCATCAGTGATAGGAGAAACACTGATCACATGAAGTCTCAATAACTGACATACTTAGAGGAGCAGAAACTACAGTAGTGGCTTCCAAGGTAGAGAAAATGAAATGCTGTGATTCAGTGGTTACAGTTGTTCAGTTTTGCTGTATGAATAAAGTGTAGAGACTTGTCCAACCCAGTGCCTACAGGTTACAGAACAGTATTGCAAATTTGGAAGTCTGTTAAGCAAGTTGGCACCATATTATGCTCCTATCATATAGATGTGCATAAAAAGGAAACTATGGAGTGTCATTAAGTCCATCACTTTAGTTGTAGTGACAGTGTCTCAAGTTTTGCATGTGCTCAAATTGCGATGAATTTGAACTGTGTACCTGGCATACACAAAGCTCTCTGTATTTGAATTCTTCTTCAATAAAAATTGTTTTTAAAATGAAGTTGTTGATTGAGACAACTGTCTTGAGTACTTTATAATAAGGTTTAGAACCCAGAAACAACCTAAATGCCCCTTAACCAAAGAATAGATAAGGAAAATGTGGTACATTTACACGATGGAGTACTACACAGCAGAAAAAAAAACGACATCTTGAATTTTGCAGGAAAATGAATAGAGCTAGAAAACATTTTGAGTGAGGTACCCAAGACACAGAAAGACACTTATCACATATACTCAATCATAGTGGTTTTTAAACATAAAGCAAAGAAAATCAGCCCACAAATCACAATCCCAGAGATCCTAGACAACAATGAGGACACTAAGAGAGACATACATGGATCTAATCTANGGTACATTTACACGATGGAGTACTACACAGCAGAAAAAAAAACGACATCTTGAATTTTGCAGGAAAATGAATAGAGCTAGAAAACATTTTGAGTGAGGTACCCAAGACACAGAAAGACACTTATCACATATACTCAATCATAGTGGTTTTTAAACATAAAGCAAAGAAAATCAGCCCACAAATCACAATCCCAGAGATCCTAGACAACAATGAGGACACTAAGAGAGACATACATGGATCTAATCTATATAGGAAGTAGAAAAAGACAAGAGCTCCTGAGTAAATTGGGAGCATGGGGACCTTGAGTAGGGTTGAAGGGGAGGGGAGAGGCAGGAGGGTAGCAGAGAAAAATGTAGAACTCAATAAAAATTAATAAAAAATAAAATAATTTTTTTCATTATTTAGAGTTCAAACAAATTGAACAAAAATCTCTGATACTGTTTGCAAAAATTATAAATATAAATGTATATATATGCAAATAATATATATACTTTTCATTTTAGTTTTTGTACATTTTAACTAAATATAGAATTACATGCCTTTCTTAATTCCATTTTCTCTCCAATCCATCTCAAGTCCCTCCATCTAACTCCTTCCATGTCTCCTCCAACTTTCACATTAATAGCCTCATTTCCTTATTGTTTATTATAGTGATAGCCTTTTATTATTTATTACTATTTGTTTTTTATTAGATACATATATGCATAAATATGTAAATACATGAAACCCAAAACAGTGCAACTGCTAGACAAAAACACAGACAGTTCCCTGTAAGACAGAGATGTCGGCAAGCACTTTCTGTTTAGGATTCCTTCCGCCCAGGAATTAAGACTAGTAACTGACGAAGAGACTCAAAACTAAAATGCTCACATACAGCTAAGTAAACAGCTGAGTGAAGAAGAACCTCATAGAACGGGAGAGAATCTTTGTCGGCTACACATTTGAGAGAACTAAATCCTGAACATACAGATGTCTCAAAAAAAAAAAAACAAGCAAACAAAAAGCAAAGAATCAAGGGAACAAACTATGCAACCAAAAGATGGGTTAGGGATCTAAACAGAGAGTTTACAATAGAAGAAAGGGAAAAAATGCCTGAGAAATACCTCAAGAAGTTTTCATCATCCTTAGCAGCCATGATGTATATGTACACTTAAATTTTTATTTTTGTATTACTTTATAAATAATACCAATCAAAATTTCCACTTACTCCTCTCCTCCCACTTCCCTCCTGCTCCCACACACACCCTCCCCCCCGAGTTCTGAGAGAGAGTAGGGCACCCTGCCCTGTGGGAAGTCCCTCCCCACTCCATCCAGGCTAATGAAAGTATACATCCAAATAGAATAGGATCCCAAAACGCCAGTACACGCAGTAGAGACAAATCCCAGTGCCATTATATTCTTTTTTATATATCTGTTTTATATATTGAGGGAAGTTTCCTCTCCCTTCCCTCTTCCTATTTCCTTCTACCACCTCCCTACGACCTGCCCCATCAACTATCAAACATGTCATGATAAGTCACAATAAGACTAAGTACCTCTCCTCATTTTAAAGCTGGAAAAGGTGACCCAAATTGGGTCCCACAAGCAGGCAAAAGAGTGAGATATAGCCTCTGCTCCCACTGATAGGAAGCCCACGATAAGACTAAGCTACACAAGTGTAACGTATGCAGAAGGCCTAGGTCAGTACCACACAGGCTCCGCGGTCTGTGAGCTACTATGAGCCCAGGTTAGTTGATTCTGCGAGTTTTCTTGTGTTGTCCTTGACCCCTCTTGTTCCTATAATCCTTCCTCACTTCAGAAGGACTCCTCAAGCTCAGTCTAATGTTTGGCTGTGAGTCTATGCATCTTTTCGCATCAGTTGCTAGATGAAACCTCTCTGATGACACTTGAGCTAAACACCAATCTATGAGTATAGCATAACATCATTAGGCATCATTACATTGACTTTTTTTTTCAGTTATGTATTGTTACATCCAAGGTCTCTGGGACGTTCAACCTCTGGGTCCTGGCATTCCAGAGAGTGTCAGGGGTGGGCTCATTCTCATGGTAAGGGTCTGAGGCTGGGCCAATTATTAGTTGGCCAGTCTCACAATCTCTGCACCATCCTTACTCCAGCACATCCCATAGGCAGGACAGGCTGTATGGTGAAGGTTATATGTCTGTGTTAGTGTCCCAGTCACTCCCCTGGAAGTTTGGCTTCTGTCACATTCTTAGAAATTGTAATTTTGTTGATCAGTAATGAAGTATTGATGCATAGCCTTTTCCACAAAGGATGATACCTCTTGTTCCAAAATTAAAACAATGGAATTAAGCAGAAAGCGATCAGTTATGTCTATTAGTGCCTACATTTCCGCATTTTATATATGGTAAATTGATGAAGTAATGAGTAATGATAAATATTTAAATACTCATGGCATTGAAGGAGAAATAGCTCGTGGGATGTAACTGAGAATTAAATGAAATAGTATATTTAAGTTTCATGGAAATATCTGCTACATAAAGTACTAAAGAAATGGTCACAATAATTTTCACTATTTTTTTAATTTCATATATTTTATGGCAAGTATTCTCAACTGAATGACTAGAAGGAAGGTAGATGTGAAGTAGATCTTGAGACAGAGAAGGAACATTTTCTGTTGGTTTTACCAAAAGGATTTTGTCTATTTCACTGGACTTGAAAAAAATCATAAACATATATCCTATAGAATAACCATATCCAGCTAGATATTAGTCTGCAAAGTCCATATAAAAAGTGAAAAAGGAAAGATCAACTCAAAGGAGGAAAGCTGAAGTAACACATAAGCAGAAAAACCAAAATTTTGTTCAGCAAAAGAAGCAGTCCTATCTTATTCAGTGCTTTCTACTTTTTACAGCATGTGCCCAAATACATATCATTTAATATCCCCGTGAAAGATCTCTATGAGATCCGTGAGCGTGTCTCCACTCAAATATACCACATAAGAGGTGTGGTTGGCATTTGGATTCCCCTGAGACTTTCATACTTCCCCCAAATGCAACCAGCTTATTAAGATAAGAAATAATGACCTGTATTTGGTGAATTTCACTATTGCTAATTCAGTTCAAAAAAGTTCTGTGTTTATTTGTGACAATAATTCATAGCTACTTGTGACCCATTCTTTAAAACAGCACTACTTACTATGAACTCTAAGGTATTATAACTTTGGCATAAAACTCATTCACTTCACTTATGGCACAGTCCCTTGAACCTATTAATCCAGAGGGCATTACAGGGACACAGTGCACTTAGAAAACATCCAACACCTGCATATGCTTCTTCCTCTCAGGTCTGGAGAAAGACAAATGTTTCCAAAAGCTTTGAGTTTTGTGAAGGAAAGAGAGAACCATGTCAGTAAACTCAGAGAACAGTGAAAGCAATTAGTCACAAATTGTAACTCTGCAGTGGGGCATAGGAGACTGGCAACAGTTTATATAAACATTCCATGAGCATCTTGCTGACAACCTGTCAAGCTTTGCTAGTCACGTTGCTATTTAAAATAAACCTGCTCCTAATGTTGATTCAGATCTCTTTTTTTAAAAAAAGAGACAGTTCTTTATGACATCAAGTCATCTTCATTTTTAAAACAAAATTTGCTATTGCAGTTTCTCCTCTAGCAGTGGGAGTAGAGATAACACTGGAAATCTTTTCCAAAGAAAAGAGATTTCCGCTTATTGTGAAGATGAAAACACTGCCTCTTAGTCATGGTGAGGAGGGGAAAAAAGTCAGTGACTTGATTGTTTCTTGGTTTTAGGTGTGCCTTTTAAATTGGATGACATTCACAGACACTCAGGATGTAAGACAAGGGCTTTCTCTAAACAATCCCCAAATAGCAAAATGATATAGACCTCAGAAGATGCAGTTGGCCCTTTGGTTAAAAGACATATGAACAACATTTATAAATGAGAGCAACGTTTATAAAAGAGAATGAACATTTATAATGGCTCCTGATAACAACCATCATTAATAAACTCATCCCAAAGAACTAAGTGAACTTTATTTTTCTAAGATAGAGTATTAGCACTAAATGTACATTTGCATTTTAAAACATATGGAAATCAATTCTGCAGAAAAAAGAAACTTTATTTCATAATGAGAAGTAGGCAATGGCAGTAATGAATTACATCAGTTTTAAATTAGCAAATGATACAGACTAATTTCCTAAGCAAAAAATTCTACTTTCTAGAATTTTCATGAAGTATATATGTATCTGTACATACATATCTACATACAGTTTTCATAATATATATTATATCTATATATACATGAATCATATATAATGCTCATATATGATTTATGAATATAATTTACTTGTGATATATCTTGCAGTCACATACTATATATATTCAGAGAAATCAACAACAGTGCATACATATAGATTGTTTTTTATAAGGAACAATGATTCTGTATTAACTGAGAGAACTGAACAATGGAAACTTGTTTTAAAAATGTATCTTTTGGTCATCACACACCTGAGCTCACAGCAGCTATGGCTAACTGCACAACATCAAGCCAGTTAAAATGCCAGCATGAGTAGAGGAGGGTTTTACAAGGCTATTCGCAGTATATGGATGCTAAGGAAGTGTGGCCACCAGTATATAGTGCATATCCAAGTGGAGGGCTACTTACCTGTCTGTATAATTGGACTCAGGGAGTTATAGCAAAAGAAAAGGACCTGAAATTTGGAGGGGAATATGGGAGGGGTACATAGAGCGAGTTACGGAAGTGAGTTGTATATGATCATGATACACTGTTTACATGTGTGAAATTTGGAAAGAATAAAGATTATTTCCTAAAAATACCTCTTGCATCTGGTGCTGTCTACCAGTGATATTAGCATCTAATGTGCTAAGGGCCCTGTATTGAATTCTTAGCAATACACACATCCTCAAAAGCTCCTACTTATTATTTTGCTTATTAAATGATTTGTTTAAATATATGCAGTGTGTATGCATGCATATGTGTGGTATGTAGTATATGTTTATATGTGAATACAGGTATAGGCAGGTGTGTTCCCCTGTTTATGTATGTGCAGTGGTGTGCATGCCAGAGGTAGACTTTTGATTTTAAGCCTTTCCAGGTTAATTTTTTTGAAACCAGGTTCTGATCTGGAGTTCACTATTTTGACTAGCCTGGATTCAGATAACACCCACCGTCTACCCACCATGGATCCTTACCCCGTGCCCAGTGACGGATTCCAGACATTTGCTGCTGGGTAAGTTTGATAAGAGTGCAGGGGATGTGCCTGTGAATCCTCTTATTTATACCTCAAACATTTTATCCAATGAGCCGTCTTCCATCCCTCAAAATAACTAATTTTTGAAGGGCAATCTGGGGCCAATGAAAAAACACCATTTTAAGGCAGACGATTAGATCTTGATTATTAACTGTGTGACTATAGCCACATCAGTAACGATTCTGGCCTACTGATCATGAACCTGCATTAACACAAGTCTAACTGCATGTGCCTATTCTGAGAAGAAAATAAAATGAATGTGAAAACACTTGAGTCACATCTAGTTTCATAGACTCTTGGCAATTCAAGGATTAATGAAAATCCTATTTTCATTAATATGCAGCAAAGCAGCAAACCGATAGCTCTAAACGATAAAAGTGACATCAGGAATGCACAGGGATGTGACTGGATTCATCAGGATCTTGGCAGCCTTCATGAAATCAGGGATCCAGCTTATCAGAGAATCACAAAGTGTCTGATGAGCCATGAGGGCTATCAAGTTGTATGCAGCACATCCACACTCATGGGTTTCCCTCAACACCTTTGAAGAAACTTGGAACTGTCTCTTTACTAACATGCTAATTGATAGTGCTTCATTTCACACTCTAAAATTGGGCCCACTTAATATTTCACTGTGTAGCATTGATGGCTACTTCAAATGCTACATAATGTATTGTGATCTCAGGCCTCTGGCAGATAAATCAGAAACAACAATTTGCTGAGTCTATCAAATGGATTAATGCCACTATTTAAGGAAATATATGTATTTATCTAGTAACCATGGGATTTTTAAGCTTAAAGTAATTGGATATTTTCCAATACTGCTAATAGACACTATGAATTATAATATTTATACTTTCATGATTTTTAATATAACAGAATAATTGAAAGGATCCAATTCATTTATCTATTCATTCATTCAAATAGAACATTACATACCTAGTATAAGATATCTTTCAAAAACCATTTATACCTAATTTTTTGAAGAAATATTAATATAAATTATAAGGTTCTCATACAATATCAGGGAAAAAGACAAATCAGCTTGAGACAAAGATGAAATAACTGTCCTGGTTTGTGTCTCATTTAATGGGAAAGATGTCTATCAGGCAGTCACAGATTTCCCGTGTAACCACTGCCCAGGCACAAACCAAGAACACTGTTTTCTCTACTCAGCACTTGGAAAATGTGCATGGATTTTTAAACCACCCCAATTTTTGTATTCTGGAAATTCCAGGTAAGCAGAATCATCAAAGTGTGCAAACCACCACATTCCTCTTTGGTACTCCATCTCCTCACTTCCCTGACCTCAGTTCCTTGTCTCCACCCTTCTCCCACTAATATGCAGAAATGTTTTATCTGAGACAGACTGTCGTACTACGCAACCCAAGATTACCTCAGATTCACATGTACTGATCACGGTAGATATGTGCCATCCCACCTAGAAATGGGAATCTACCTTTGTGCACTGTAATTTTTCATGTTAATGCGACTTGTGTGAGGAATCTATGGGGAGATGAGGATACAGGAGAAAGAAGGCAATGATCTACTGAGAAGAGAGCAATGATAGGATGCGCTTCAGCCAACACATTTAAATGAAATCAATACTTAGTGCAAGTCTTTTTACTTGCAGACATACATCACTCCATATTTTTAAAATTTGAAAAGGGTTTCACAAGTTTTTTAAATGACATTAATTTTGGCAGTTAATTAATGAAGCCTGAGCAAGGCTCTATTTTAAAGGGAGAAGTCTGTATCTGAGCATGTTCTGGATTCAGATGAGTTCTGGTGAACTAGCATGTCCTATTGTCTGAGAAATCATCCAGCAGGTCTCGCTATTAAGAATCTTTCACTATTAAGGATCTTTAGATCCAGTAGATACTACTTGTCCTTTTCAGTCTCTTCCATGAAATGTTGAATGAGGTCCAAGGATGCATCATCACGAGGCCAGTGAAGCTATTCTGCTTCCCATTAGAGAATGTCAGCCTTACATAGTCACCTGATTAAGACTTCAAGTAGGAAAATTTGCCAAGGGTCGGTGAGTTAATACCTCTAAAACTACAGTTCAAGAGTTTGGGAATGACACTGATGTCATTGCCCTCAATGGGCCCACAGCAGAGGTAACACAATCTGAAGCCACCCATGAAACTGTAGGGGCTCACCCTTCACATCTTAAACATGCTATTGAAGCTATTGATTTTCTTAAAGCAGTCCAGCTACACCTGGGCATGCCACACCTGGGTCTCCATTCTACTCAGTCAAATATTTGGCTTTGATTTTATTTCAGTGCACTGTGGTCCCTCTGGTGCTGCCTCTCCTGTTGGTATGGCTGCAGCCACTGCCAGAACTAACCTGAAATACATTGGTGCTATTTCATGGTTATTATCCTCATCCTCCAGCCCACAGACCATCCTCCCTTTTTATACTTTCATCAGCACTTTCATCTCATCCTTGACTGCTGGCATCTTGATCTCCATATTATAACAACATTGTATTATTTTCCTTTTATTTAAAATTTTCGTTTATTTCATATCCCAACCACTGTTGCCCCTCCCTCCTCTTCTCCCTCTCCTCCTATATCTCCCTTATCACCATCATTGACTCTTATGTTTCTCTTCAGAAAGGGTCAGGTCACAAATGGATGTCAACAAAGCATGACATATCAAATTGAGATACGCCTAAGCTTCCCTTTTGTATTAAGGCTGGGAAAGGCAACCCAGCATGAGCAATAGGTTCCCAAAAGCCAGCTCAAGCATTAGGAACAGGTCTTGATCCCACAGCTAAGAGTCACACAAATAGACCAAGCTACACAACTGCATGACATAGGTAGAGGTTCTAGTTCGGTCCCATGTAGGCTAATTAGCTGTCGATCTAGTGTCTATGAGCACCTTTGAGCACAGGTTAGTTTTTTTCAGTGGGTTACCCTGTGATGGCCTTGACACTCCTGGCTCATACAGTCTTTTGCCCCTCTCTTCAACAGGATTCCCCAGAGCCTGACCCAGTGCTGGGCTGTGGATCTCTTGTTGAATTAATTTCTTTAAAAAGTTAGGCATCAAACTACCTTAAAAGATTGATACATACACATGCCACCACCCAAAAAAAAGCTAAAGAAAGAGGTTATGAATTTAAAAGACCCAAGGGGGGGTTAGGAGGTGCTGGATGGAAGAAAAGGGAAGATGGTATAATTCTAATATAATCTTAAATTTTTTAATATTTTTTNTTTTTTATTTTATTTTTAATAAAATATATTTAGTATATTTATTTTTGAAAAGCTGTCTTTTCTCATTTTACATGCCAAATCCACTTCCCACTCCCTTCCTCCTCTTGCACCCTCTGCCTTCACCCCCCACCTCCAACCCTGGTCCCCCATCACTCCTCAGAGAGGGTAAGACTTCCCATGGGGAGTCAACAAAGTCTAGCACATCGCTTTGAGGCAGGATCAAGGCCTTCCCTCCTCACTATATCTAGGCTGAGCAAGGTATCCCTCCAGAGAGAAAGCATTCCATAAAGCCAGAACAAGCAGTAGGGATAAATCTTGGTCTCACTACCAGTGGCTCCACAGTCTTCCCAAGTCATACAACTGTCACCCACATTCAGGCAGAGGAAGGAGGGGAAGGAGAAAATTAGTTTTTAAGAAATGATTTTCTAACATGAGCAAGGAAGTCAGGACCACAAGGGGTGCGCCCACCCACTGAGACGATGGGACTGACCTAATGGTAGCTCACCAAGGCCAGCTGGACTGGGACTGATGGAGCATGT
>LOEQ01003023.1:120906-168726 GCA_001685075.1 Bramus lutescens | reverse complement strand
TCACACACACACACACACACACACACACACATACACACACACCACAAACCAAACTGCATTCATTCATTCTCTGACAATCCTCCTAGAATAAAATTCTGTAACATGACCATAGGGAAAAAATAAAGTAGTTCAATTTTCAAGAGATTTATATTTTTAAAAATTACTGAATGTGCAATGGCACTGAAGAATAAATGTCTAGGCATCTTATCACCCAGTGTGAGGCAGACTACAGACAGTGAAGGATGGGTTCAGGTGACATGATTCACCTTTGAAACTTATTGCCTTTGAATACATGTCTGGTGCACAGACATGGTGTTTCAGAATTTGTAGAGAACTGGGTTTGTATCATCTCAACTTTTCAAGGCATAGCCAGCAGCATAAAAATATTGTGTGTATGTGTATACTGTTGATTTTAATGTGAGAATTTGACATAGGTGTGCACTGTATTGTTATTATCATAGTTAATTTAATTACCATATCCACCACTATTCATAGTTGAGAAGACTTAATATTTGCTCTCATCAATATTTTGATGCAAAGTACATTATTGTTAAGTAGACTGACACATATTAATGACATAATTTGCATATCAGAAAACTCAAAGGAAAAACTACTATCAAAATTGTGATAATGAGCTTACACAACGGGGCTGAAGTTAATTAATAACACTTTAAGTTGCCCTAGTTCACTAAACGTTATATGACATGACATATCATAGCCAGTTGGGATTTACATTGACTCTTGTCTTACATCTGGTGCACTTGTACTAAATCATCTGCTTGACAACTATGTATTTTTAAGTAATATGAACTGCAAATATCTTTAAAACAAAAGGGCTAATTTTCCCAAAGTGTGCAGAATACTCCACAATGTGAGTCGTGACTACCAGCAATGTTCTGAAATCAGAGTCTCCAGCTTCAAATCTGGCATTGAGTCTTAGTTCTACTATTTGAGGAAGAGTTTAACTTTCTGATTTTTTTCATCTGAAAAACAGTGCTAACCACATGAAGACACTGAGGAGATTGTCTTGATATTAAAATAAACAAAGGTTCAACTGAATTTTTGAGGAAAAATTAATTTAATTTTGCATACAAAATTATAAATACAATTAATACATCACTTTGCTAATATCACTCCCTGCATTTCTAGTAATTACATAAATGACATTTTGTACTAATTGTAAAATTTTGAAGGATGTTAGTCATAACTGAATTTTATCATTAAATATATTTATAAGCAATTTTGAAAATTATTTTACAACAAAATTATTGTTTTTAAACCTGAGACACGGAAATATTTCAATATCTGTTATACATTAAGAATTATAGTTTTTTAAGATAATATTTTTATTGATTATTTGGGAATTTTCCATCACGCATCCCAATCACACTCACTTCTCAGGCCTCCCGGTCTGACCCCTACATTAATGTTCTCCCTCCCCCGGATAAAATGGGGTTTTGCCACAATGTAGATGAGCAAAGGTAATGGTGGAGTGGGTGGGAAATATAACACCCAGAAATGCAGGACTCAGTAAGTGATGATCTGGGTACCAGAAGAACGAGGAAGCGTTAATGGTAAAAGGACCTCCTTACCTGGAGATGAGAACAGTTAAGTAGACGAGAAAGCTGTTTATTATAAACAGAAAAGAACTGGAAGGAAAGAAGGGCTCTCCCTGAGTCTGAAACTTGTGAGATACACAAAGATCAGGCGATGAGTCAAAAATGTGGATGAGTGGCCCAGAAGGCACAACTGAGACATGGAGAGCAACAGAACAAATATGCAACCTGAAAGAATAAGCAAAATTAGCAAGAAAGAGAAACAACGAAGAAGGGGGTGAATCGTATCAAATCTAAGTGGATCGAGTTAAATATGAGGCTTCTAAGAACAGATAAAACGGATTCTGAGTAGCCATGGCAGCACCAATGCTTCCAAAGAAGGAAGCGATAAGAAGAATCCCACTGTTCACAAACATAGGTAACAGAGATTTGCGAACATGATCTAAGCACTACCCCAACACGGGGGCAATTTCATCTAGGCTATAGAGCTGAAGGAAGGACTGATGAGATTCAGAGAAGTAACTGTTTACAAGGAATGTGTAAATATCTGCAAGCAACTATTAGCAGCATAGATGTGAGGGAACCAGGAAAAGAGAAAGTGACAGGCAACAATTTATGGACAGAGAAGTAAGCTGTTTCCTTTCTGGTTTTCTTATTTTTAGTTTTTGGAATTATTATTATATCATTTTCCTCTCCATTTACTTCTCCCTTTCATATACCCCATCTCATTCTCTTTCTAATTGTGGCCTCTTTTTCATTAACTGTTATTAATGCATGCACATATGAATATACAAACATATATATTTCTAAATACAAAAATACAGCTTGCTCGGTCTGCATAATATTACCTGTGTGTGTGCGCCTTCAGACCATTTTGGTGTACTCATCTCTGGAGAAGATTATTTCTCACTCTCAGTATTCCTTAGTGGCCTGCTGTTCTTTGTATAGGGTTGGGACCTCCTGGGTTTCCCCTGTCCACATTACAAATGTCTATCTGTTTTCTTTTAAGATAAGAGGTACAAACACACTTGGAGCTGTAATGTTTTTAAGCAAATCTTATTGAAAAAAATATAGTTTTAACATCTTCTGATAAGACGGGGAAAACAAAACCACATTACTCACTCCCCCCACGGCTCTTCACGGCAAGATTTTAACTCCCCCAAGACAGAAACTGATTTTTCCTTCTTTTCTACCATCTTGATTTAGTGAGACATTTTCTCTCTAAAGTTCACTGTCCGAATTGCTGCCAGGAGAGGATGAAGAAGCTAGGTCCTCTGACTTAAGTACAGCTGTATGCCAGGAAGCAGCTTCCTTCTACCTCTTTTGAAATTGTGAAAATCCAATAGTAATCAATATAATCCACAAATTAAATTAATGGGGGCTTCTTAAAAGGACATTACAACATTATAATTATCATGTAATGATACTTATGAATAGCAAAGCACCAAGCTACCAAATTCCCATTATCTAATTGTTATCAGTCCTCTGGGATTTGAAAGAATTGCCAAGAACAAAACAAAACAAAACAAACAAACAAAAAAAGTAGATCTAATCTACATGGGAAGTAGAAAAAGACAAGATCTCCTGAGTAAATTGGGAGCATGGGGACCTTGGGGGAGGGTTGAAGGGGAGAGGAGAGGCAAGGAGGGGAGCAGAGAAAAAATGCAGAGCTCAATAAAAATCAAAATAATAATAATAATAATACCACATGCCAAAAACATTTGCAATTACTGAGTTAATTAGTTAAATCCACTGTTTATACAATTTTCTTTACATTCTATCTTTCTTTCTGTTAATTAAGCTATTCAACACACCATATGCTTAACTAACTCTTGTTTGTAAGATGTTAACCTTTCATTGTTTGGGATCCTTTAACAGTGTAGAGGAATCCTATAGACCACATTCAGTTGAGATGTGGTCTGACATTTTCCCATGACTATAAAGGCAAAGACTCATATTGAAACACTCCAGAAGTTAAGAACTATTCTTTCACACTATACAACAGGTGCATAACATGGCTTCTCAACACCCAACTGAGGTACTTTCATGAGATGTCTTCCCTTTAAAGTTCCTATTTTCCTCAAACTACATTCTAGAATCTTTATATAAAAGCACCTCTATTCAGCCTCTATGTGAGGATTCATTGGCATATTCATTGGCATTCACCGGCATACTCTGATTCATTAGCATATGACTATAACTTGTTTGAAATTCTGAAAAACACATCTTTTGTTGCTACTTCTTTGCCCACTTACCATTTATTTACAATGAGGCAGAGTTGTGGCTATGTGTGTGCTACCTTTTCTTATAGAATCATGTAGTTTATTGTCTTTGTTACTCACGTTGATCGTATTTTGACATTAGGAGTTCCCAAATTTAGAACTTTTGTCCTTCTGCTATAAATATGTAGTTATGGAAACTTATTTCCTGTGTGGTTTAAATATGCTCTTATTTTGGACCACTATAAAATAATTTAGACTTACTTTAATTCATAACCCAGTTCTGTAATCAGCCATGTTCCAAGTAACCCTGATTTCTCTTCTTCCTGTTTCTCTTGAAGAAAGGTATTAGAGCTAAGATTCGGGTGCCCCGTGTACATGCTATTGGATTTACTCTTTCTAGGCCCTGTCAGTGGGAAGCATAAAGAAATAGATATATGTATATATAATAATTCATCTTTGCATGCATATATAAAATAGGTCTGCTTGCAAATTTTTGTATCTATATCAATCAAAGAATGATTTTGTATCAATTTCTGCCACTCAAATCCATTGCACACGTCATTGGTTCCGCTCTTCATGACTATTAGTGACGCTCAACTCCAAAAATGTCGTGTCTTTCACCATTCTCCATCACTTCATCTAATTTTTGATTTCTATATAATATTTCAGCAATGTCTTCCTTATCTCATGGGAAACAGCAGTATTATGAATGCACTGATGTGAAATTGTTTTTCTTTTTCAATGACACAGACTCATTTCTAAAGTTACTGTGGCACCACTTTCTGTTCCCTTACTTCAATATGTTTCTCACATTTGTAGTATAGTTAAATGGTTTTATTGAAGCCCACCAAATCTCATCCTGAAAATATCCAAATTTCGGAAATTTGTCATAAAAATTTAGGGACATTAAGGTTCACTTTCTATGCATGAAATGGTATGAGTTTTAACAGATACAGTATGATGTGCCCCCAATTAAACTTCCACATAGAATTGTTTAGTAACATTTAAAATCTAAATATGTACCAGGCCTCTTCAACTTTCATCTTCTTCCCATTATTCTCTAATGACAGTGAAATATTTTTTACCATCTCAATAGTTTTGCCCTTTTCAGAATGCCACACAGTTGGATATTAGATATCTTTTTAGATTGGTTTCTTTTACTGACAACATGAATTTGAGACTTAAGCATGCCTTTTCATGACTTAGCAGCATTTTTCTTTCATGATTGTTTGTTTGAGACAGAATCTTACTGGATGCTAAAGGTTGCATTCTGACTCCTTATGTATCTCAGGCTGGCCTAAACCTTATAGTGACATTCTCAAATGCATGAATTGCATGGACCATTAATTACCAAGTTCAGAGTTTTCATTCCACTTATAATGAATATTTTGGTTCATCACTTTGATAATTATGAATTAAGCTATGTACAACTGTGTACATACAAACTTTTGGGAAAGCATTTTCCAAAAATGTATTTTCACATCTGTTGGCCAAGTACCAGAGAATGTGCCTTATGAATACATGATACAACTGTGTTTAGCTTTGTAGAAAATGACAGGATCTTCATAGAGCTTGTACCACTTTGTGTTGCTACCAGCAGTGAACAGTAGTGGCTACAGTTTCCAGGGGACTTGTGTGTGGTGGCATTTTCTTGTGTGTATATATCGGTACCTCTGTAACGAGACATGATGCTTAGCATCTTTTCCTGTGTTTGTTTCCAGCTGTATTTTCATGAGGAGTCTTTTCAGTCGATTTGCCCGTTTCTTAATTGAGTTGTTTGTTTTCATTTTGTTCTGGTTTTAAGAGTTCTTTGTGTCCTTTGGAGGGGAGTGTTTAATCAGATATTTCGCAAATATTTTCTCCCAATTTCTGGCTTGTCTTTTCTCCATTTTAATATTTTCTCTCACAGACAAATAGTTTTCCTTCTCTTTTGCCTTTTCATTTTTCTGAAGCCCAACAAAAGACATATTTTTCTTTCACAGGTCATGATTTTGGTGTTATATCTAACAACTACAAATCCAAGGTCATGTAGAACATTTCCTGTATGTGATTGTAGAAGTCATATTGTCTTTTTTTTAAATAAGGGTCTACAGTGTATTTTTTTTGGTTTTTGGCAGAATGTGTATGGCCTGAGTTGCACTTCATTTTTTTAATTAGATGTTCATCTTTTCTGAGCACCATCCGACAAAATTTTAATCATTGTTAAACTGCCAAGGACCATATGATTCTGTTTCCACTGGCACCTGTCAGTTATTTTTCATTGGTGCTGTCTTGCTCTCCAATACTTCATCTTATGCATGGAATTGAGTAATATGAGCATTTCAACTTTCTATTCCCCTTAAATTCATAATAGGTATCCGGATATCTCTAGTCTTCTTATACTCTTTAATATCAGTCTGTTTGTCAACATCTATAAAGTCACTGGTGGTTGTGTTTAGAACTGCACTGAATTTTTTCATCTATTTCATAAGAATTCATGGCAACTAAGCTTTCTCAAGTTGTGTTCAAGAGCTAGCTTTCCATTTACTAAAAGATCTTTCATTTCCATCATCAGAGTTTTGTGACTTTCTACATAGAGAAATGTATTTTGGCAGATTTATTTCTGTGCAACTCAGTTTAAAGAGTGCTATATTAAAGTCTATTGTATTTAAAAATTTTTAATTCCTGTTTATTGCTAGCATGTAGAAAAATCTTTCATATATACTTGTATCCTATGTCATTATTACACCTCGTAGTTGGAAGAAAATGTACTTATCAATTCTTTTTAATTTTTTGTGATGAAAACCATAACATCTGTGAATTAGAGTAGGTTTCCTTGCCTAAGCAAAATGAAGGGTGTCTGAAAAACATGACTGGACATTATGATCGTCCAACCCATGGAAACAAGATCTGGTTAGAGGGAACAGTAGAACAGATGTGACATGAAAGAGGGCAGAGGGATAGTCTTGAGCTACTGACAGCTGATCGATATTCAGGGTGGAGAAACTGTTCTCCTCTGAGGATATGGCTGCTGGGAATACACTCACATGCATTTGGGTGGAATATTCTGCAAATTGCTGTGGGGCCCATATGATGTATGTTATTCTTTAATTCCTATGTTTCTCTGTTTATTTTTGATCAAGTGACCTTTGGACAAAGTAAGGTATTGAAATAACTATTACAGGGTTAAGTTAATCTGTCTTGAATTCCAGTACTAGGCTTTTTATAAAATTAGTGTGCCAGTTTCTTGTGCAAACATATAGAATTGTAGTACCTTCCTGATTAATAGTTAGTTTATTAGAATGAAATATATATCTTTATCTCTTTTGATTAATTTTAATTTAAAATCTATTCTGACAGATATTAGTATAATAATGATTGCCTGTTTCCTGGTCCTATTTGGTTGCGCACCTTCACTCTAAGTTAGTATCTTTACTTGAAGGAAAGATGAGATTTTTATAAACAACAGAAAGATTGTTTTCTTAATACACTCTAACCTGTGTCTTTTGATTGAAAAATAAAGGCTAGTAATATTCAAAGACAGGATTGAAAGATGTTGTTGATTAATCCTTTTGCTGTAGCTTTAGTGTTTCTGTTCTTCATTCTACTTTGCTTTTGTTTATTCTTTTTTTTAATTGGTTGTTTGGGTATTTCACATCATACACTCCAATCCCACTCATCTCCCGGTTCCTCAACATCTTCCTCTAACTCTTGTAGTGTCCCCGCAAAAGAAAGCCAAAAAATAAAATAAAATAAGAGATAATTAAAAAAGAAAAGGGAAAGAGAAGATCTTTGCTCCTTCTTCTTTCCTGCTTTTCCATCTCCTCTTCATTCATCTTAGTTGCATTAGAAGCTATTGCGTATCAAGTAGTAGATGCTTTTGTCCAAACAGCTTTACTTGCAGCTGTTCAATGCTTCATGAGTTCTTGGTCAGGATCAACGCCTCTGACTTTGGTACACCATCAATACTGGACCCTCACCAAAGCTTCTCTCCAATATTCTGCCATTTTGCAGAGTCATGGAGATCCTGCAGCTATGGCTCCACAGGAACAGTCCCTTCACACTCCAGAAGATCATAGATGGGGTAGATGTTGGGATGTGTCAGCTACAAGCCCTAGATGTGGACCTGGGTAGCAGTTGAGTTGGTCAGTCCAGTACATCAAGACTATTCCTCTCAGGTAAGATGCAAAGCCAGCTCTTCCAGGCCCATGGTGAGGAGTGGGGTGTGATTTTCCAGGTGGGGTCAGTTCAACTGGGCCCTCAAACTTCAACACATGGTTCAAAACATGTTTTGCATGAACCCCTGTGGTAACATGGGCACAGACATCCACACAGACCCCAGCTTCGTCAGGGCGACCCAGACACAGACACAGTCCCAGGCTGCAGCTTGGGCTAGAGGGTAACCATGGCCCTGGGTATTCAAGTCTGTGCTACCATGGTGACTGTATGAATTTCAGACATGGCTTCAGGATTCAAACCAGACCTCAGGTTGCTGCACTGACTTTGACGGTAACAGGAGTCAAGTACATCAGCACAGTCCAAGGCTCCCTCAGGGCCGTGGACCCCTCCTACATGTCATTCAGCTGCAGCCTGGAAGTCTCTATAGCCTTCAGGGTCAGTGCAGACTATACCCCATTTGTATGGCCTCAGTGGCAGCATGACTCTCAGGCACCAACATGACTTCAGGTGCAGGACTATACCTGGTGGTAATACGAGCCACTGACAATGACTTAGACCCTAGCTGCAGTAGGCCCATGGAACCAGTTATGCCCCCTGGTAGCAGCTCGGGCCCAGTTAGTGCCATGGTCACTGCTGGCAGTGCAGGTCACCCAGATTGTCATGGCCCCAGCTGCAACATATTCCTGGGTACCCAGCATGGCCATAGGTAGTGACCCAGAACCTAGGTATCTGTGTGGCCCTTGGTGGTGACACAGGTCATGGATATCATCATAGACCCTTGCTGCTGTACGACCAGGAACCCAGACATGGTCCTCAGAAGCAGCCTGGGCCAGGATGCAACCATGATGTCCCCGGGTGGAATTATAAGTCACTCAGATAGACATCACCCTGGCTACAGGGTAGCACTTGGGCCCCAACACAACCTCAGGTGGGAGTCTATACCCCAGGCATTCACTTGACCTCTGATAGTAACAGGCACCATGGACATCAAACTGTGGTAGGGGCACTGACCCAGACATGGGCCATGGCAGTGGTTCAAATCCAGATGACTCCATGGACCTTGGCGACAGTCCAGGCCTTTCATAGCTGGATGGAAACTGCAGCATGGCCCTCGAACACTTATGTGGCTACATGTGGCAGCCCCAACCCCAGGCATTGTCACGGTCCTTGGTAGTACCAAGAGCCATGGACACCTACACCAACCACAGCTGCTGTAGGGCCATGGGCACAGACACGGCAGCATCCCAGGACCAGGCTACACCATGTCCCCAGGTGGAAAGCATGCCTCCCACACAAGCATTTTTTTCTTTCATTTTCACCTATTGTACATAGTTTCTCTGGGTGAAGAAGTCTAGTTTGGCACAGTCATATTTTAGGGCTTGAGTATACAGCTCCAAACTCTTGTGGCTTTTAACACTTTCGTTGAGACTCTGTTATTCTAAGAGGTTTTTCTTCTTATGTGACCTGTGCTTTGCTTCTTGTGGCTTTGCATATCTTCTTCTTGCTCTGTATGTTTAGTGTTTAAACTATAATGTGCCACAGAGAGTTTCTTTTCTGCCTATGCCTCCTTGGTGTTGTGTGATTCTTATATCTGTATGGCTATGTTTTTTCTTCATCTTAGGAAGCTTTCTCAATGATCCTGTTGAAGATCTGGTCTAGGCCATAAATCTAACATTCTTTCTGATTTGAAGATTTTGTCTTTTCACGGTGTCTCAGAATTACTACATATTCCTTTCATGTGGCTTTTTTTTCCCTCAAATGGTCCGATTCCACTATTTCATCAATCTTGATATTTGAGTTTCTACTTGATTTTTTTTTTTTACTGGTAAGGCTTTACCTGGGTTTTTAATTGGCTTGTTGAGCTCTCAATTCCGTTTTCATTTTCAGGTTGAGTTGTTTCAGTATTTCCATCTCTTTATTGAACTCTCATTTCATATCCAGAATTATCTTTATTATTTCTTTCAGCTTTATGGTGAACTTCACTCAGAAGATTATTCCAATCTTAAGCTTATTGGTGTGTTTGTTCCTATCTTTTGTTTGTTTGCTTGTTTGAGATGGGATTTCTCTGTCAAGCCTTGGCTATCCCAGGCTAGCCATAAACGCACAGAGATCTGTCTGCCTCTACCTCCAAATGCTGTGTTTAAAAGCATATGCCACTACTGCCCAGCTTGGTCCTATCTTCTTTAAACTCCTTGAACTATTTGATCATGCTCATGATTGTTTTGCATTACTCTGTGTCCTAGGGTTCACTTAGATAGTTCTCTTTAGACAACACCCCATGTGGGGTTAGTGGGTTTTGTTTTGTTTTATATCTGGGGGTGGGTAGGTGTTGTCCTGACTTTTCACATTGTTATTTTTTTTCTTCTTCTTCTGTGATGTGACCATGGCATGTGTGTTTCCTTTGTTGGCTGTGTTTGGTTTGAGGTTCTAACCTGAGACAGTTGAAGGTAAATTTGATCTTCTGTTGTTGCTGTCTTCCAAGCCAGGTTGATTTCAGATCACATATGAAGCGCTGGTAAGTCAGTCCTTCAGATAGTTGGGTTTGATATTTTGTTGGGAGGACAGTGGTGGTTCCAACCTAGGAACAACCAAGAAAGTATGAGCTTGTGACTCAAGCCTCTGTGTGGACTTCTCTGTGTGTTTAGATACCTGAGCTAGGCCTGGTAGAATGGATATGGAGCAGACTGGTGGGAATCTGGGGCACAGACCAGTGTGGGATGATGCATAGGCTGCAGTATCCAAGCAACAGCAAAGTATTGGTACAGCCCAGGTGGGCAGGAGTCTGGGTCACTCACCAGGTTTAGCTGACATGCATCCTGCAGGTCCCCAGCTAACCTGGGAGTGTGATGGTGTGAGTGAACAGAGATCTTCATAATTGACAACTGAGCTTTACACAAACTCATCTAAATGCACTGAAAAATGTAGGATTTCAAAATATGTACAGTAATTGCAGAGCCTAATCATCTGGGTGCAGAACTAATAGCAAAGGCAAGACCAGCAGGAGAGCACATTCAGCAACTGTACTGGTTTATTTCTGTTAACTTGGCACAAATTTAGAACTATCTGGAAAGAAGAAATCTCAAATGAAGCATTGCCTCCTTCATACTGGCCTGTAGGCAAATATGTAGGCCACTTCTGTGGTTAATGATTGATATAGGAGGTCCCAGTTCACTGAGTACTGCCACCCTGGGCAGGTGGTCCTGGATTGTATAAGAAATTGGGCTCAATAAGCCATGGGACGCAAGCCAGAACAAAATACTTTTCTGTGCTTTATGCTTCAGTCTTGCCTTAATTCTATTCTGGTTTCTTTTCATTATGGGCTATAAGCTATAAAATGAAATAAATCTTTTCCTCTCCAAGTTGATTTTGGCAGTGTTTTATCAGTGCTATAGAAAGCAAACCAGGACAGCAATGAAAATAAAATAAAATGAAATAAAAATAGAGATTTTTCTAAAAAACATGGACTTGGTTTCATCTGTTCATACAATAGACAGAAATAATAATTAATTGAAAGTTTAATGTTTGATGTCTCTCTAATGCTATCTACTATTTATATGTTATAATAATAGTGTTAGCAAATCAACATCACTTTCAGCATTTTACCTCTCTTTAAATCCATGCACTCATTTTCAAGGTTGATCAGAAAAGTAAAAAATAGGAAGCCACATATGAGTATTAAATTAATGTAGCCTTTTCTATTATCATAGGGGCAATATCAATTCCCCACCAATTCTCTGTTACCCCTTACAGATAGAAAGGAAAAGAAGCCCCAGTGTTTCTACACAGAAGGTCCTGTAGATAGTTCATCACTGTTTTGTGTTGCTCAGTATTTCATATTATCACCAGACTTCCTAACAGCAGCTCCCAAAAGATGAAAGTGGACCCTCACTGAGAATTCCACACAAATGGATTAATTTGTGTCACCATTTTTGGCAAGTTGCCATGGATACGGCAATCTGAAGGTCTCCGTGCCACTGTGAGCTGACTGACGGTCCATTCACTGTGCAAGGCTTTACAAAACCAGTAACATGAAAGGACTCTCATTAGTAGACAGAGGCTTTCTTTAAATGCAGGTTGCTGTGATGCTCTAAAGAATGAATGCTGCCTTTCTGTAAATCTGACTTTTATATTTATATTATTAATGAAGTGCAGAATTGTAGCTTGAAAACAATTTTTAAATGCAGTTGTGATATTTATTTGATATCTAGTCTTTTTTTTGCTTTCACATAAATCTAGAGAAAAGACAGTGGGATAAATACACAAGCAGGAGAGAACTGTGTTAGATAAAATCCTGTTTTTTTTCTTTAAAAATATTATTTCTCTTAATGAACTTGTAGAATTTTGTGATAGATTTACAAAGGGAATGAGCCCCAATTGCAAGAAATAGATAAAATGAGCAGGTTTCATACTCAACTTAGTTTCTGAAGCATCGCAATGGAAATTTACATGGTCACATCGCCAAATGTGCGAAATGTACATTTATTTCTCTGTACTTAAATTTCGGTCATGTGTCTTTATTGATTTTTGGTGATACAATATCTTCCTCTTATATTTTCAAAGGAAATTCTATCAACTTGAATTCAATATGCCAGGATATTTCTTAGCTGCTCTACAATGCTTCCCATGTAATGCTTTTATTTCTTTCCTCATTGGAGTTCAAGAGAAAATTTGTACTTCCTGTTATCAAAGATGAGGATCCTGGTTTGTGATGCCACTGGCTCCATTGATCTCTATAAAACAATCTTTTTTAGTGGAAGCACTGGATACTTCATTGTTATGTTATCTGCTGATACTGATGTCCCACAGCCGGTTGTGGGTACTGGGACTATCTACTTCTCAGACTCTATGCCAGGATCTTTCATGCGTTTCTCATGGTGTTCAGGAATGTTTGCCATGTTTTCCCATGCCACATGGAGAAGACTGAGGCTTCCTGAAGTTGACTATAGACCTGATCACAGAGGTGACCCAACACATAGAAGCCCTATCTTTACTAAAGAGTTAACTATTCATATATGTCTCGGAAGACTGGGGAAATTGGATTAGCAGTTCACTGTGATGATCTGTAACTACACATCTCCACTTACTTCTGTTAAAGGGACAGAAATAACAACTCCATTGGGGCTTTCAGCTCAATATTCCTGATGTTTTCTTTGAATCAGAATGAAAAGTCATCAGTTAATACATAACCCACTTATAATATGAGCTAGTCCACCAATCTGACAAAGGGAATGAGAAGGAGACTCTGCTGTCCTCTCCTCTCCTTCTTTCAGTTAAATTGGACAAAAAAAAGGCAAATCAAAAATAACTCTTGGACCTGATACCATAGAAGTATTTCATATGGATTAAAAATTTAGTGCCTAAATGAACCAGACACTAATGAACCACAGAATGCAGGGATATTTACATACTTTTGTGCAGGTACATCCTAAAGTAAGCTGTTCTCCATAGTAAACTGTCAGATTCACATCTCCTGTAGAAAGGAGGGCTGCTTGTTTGTCCCAGCTGCCCAGACCCAAAATAATAACACAGAAGCTGTATTAATTAAATCACTGTTTGGCCCACTAGTTCTAGCTTTTACTTGCTAACTATTACATTTTAATTTCACCCATTTTTATTAATCTGTGTATTGTCACTAGACTATGACTTACTGGCTAAAGTTCTGGCGTCTTTCTCCAGTGGGGCTACATGGCTTCTCTCTGACTCCACCCTCTTCCTGCCAGCATTCAGTTTAGTTTTCCCTATCTAACTCTGTTCTTCCTTATCAGGCAAAACCAGTTTCTTTATTCATTAACCAATAAAAGCAACACATAGACATTAGGACCTCCCACACCAATATTCTGTCTCCATGGAATTGAATAAAAATAATCTGAGTCACAAATGGAAATAAGCTGTGTGGATGAAGTATGAAGCTGAATGAGGGAGTGTTATAAAATTAGAAGACTTATATCTTATTTTTTATGTGTCACATTTTATAATTTAGCCAAGCTCATTATTTTGTGGCTCAGAAAGATACTGGAAAAGAAAGAAGGAAGCTGGTGAAGTGTCTAGACAATGTGATGAGAGAAAGGACAATTAATTAGGGAAAACTAATTCTTAAGATAGAACTTCATATGGCAAAATGTGCAGTACTGAATTAGCATGCAGGCTGGTTACTAGGTGGAATGCAAAGTACAGAACTAAGACTTCAATTAACTTTGCTTGGAATGTATTGCAAAAGCCTCTTTTAGGTTTTAATTTTTCTACCTCTTTTTGGATAATACATGATAGCATTGGGTCTACTTCAATTTATTTATATTTGTGTTTAATCCTGATTGGTAATTAATTCTGTGATTATTTTGATCAGAAGCAATTAAAAAAACCTATGTATTCATTTTCTTTGAAGCTTCTATCCTAAATCTTGAAAATAATTGTCAAGAAGAAGACAAAATTCCCAGGCTTTGAATTTTTTCGAAGATAGCAAAGAAAAAGTGAGCAACCATTGAGAAATGTCTAACTATTGATAAAATTTGATTTCTTTTTTTATTGATTTTATTGAGCTCTACATTTTGAATATCCTTGAATGTCATAAAAAAACTCAGTTTATCTTTTATATGTGTGAAACTTTGGGTATTAACTTAAAATTAACAGTAGAGAATTTCAAATGCTTTGCAAATATCAAAGGTTTAGAAAAAAGAATCCTGCAGCCACCTCAAGATTAACACCAGTGAAGAAAAGAGAAATGTAGAATGGCAAAGTTCTGATATTAACTTCTTTTTTTAATTTTTATTTCATAGCTTTTTAATTTGATTTTAAATAACAACCATAGTTCCCCTTCCCTCCTCCCACTCTCCCCAGCATCTTCCTACATCTTACTGCCCCCATCCAATCCTCAGAAATGGTAAGGCCTCCCTTACCTCTCTGTCATGTCTGGCACATCAAGTTGAGGCAAGACCAAGCCTGTATCTAGGCTGAAAAGATATCCCTACATAGGGAATGGGCTACAAAAAGCCAGTTCATGCACTAGGGACAAATCCAGTGGCCCCACGGACTGCAAACCCACAGAATTGTCACCTACATTCAGAGGGCCTAGTTGGGTCCTATGCAGGTTCCCCCTGCTGTCAGTCTGGAGTCAGTGAGCTTCCACTAGTTCAGGTCAGCTGCTTCTGTTGGCTTCTCCATCATGATCTTGATGCCTTTGCTTTCCTCTCTCTTCTCAACTGGACTCAGCCCAGTACTTAGGTGTGGAATTCTGTATCTGCTTACATCACTTACTGGATGAAGGTTCTATGATGAGAATTAAGGTGACCATCAGTTTGATTACAGGGAAAGGCCAGTTCAGTCACCCTCTCCACTATTGCTAGGAGTCTTAGCTGGAGTCATCTTTGTGGATTCCTGGAAATTTCCCTAGCACCAGATTTCTCTCTAACCCTATAATGGCTCCCTCTATCAAAATATCTTTTTCCTTGCTCTCCCTTTCTGTCCCTCCCCCAACAAAACCATCCTGTTCCCTCAAGTTCTATTCCCCATCCCCTTCAGCCTTTCTTTTCCCCTTTTCTCCCAACCTCCACCCCCACCATTCTAATTTACTCAGGATATTTTATCTATTTCTCTTTCCTAGGGGCATCATCCATGTCTCTCTTAGTGTCCCCCTTGTTACCTAACACCTAAAAAGGGTTGTGGAATGTAGCCTGGTCATCTCTTTCTTTATATCTAATATTATCTACGAGTGAGTACATACCATATTTGTCTTTCTGAGTCTGGGGTACCTCACTCAGGATGATTTTTTTCTAGTTCCATCAATTTGACTGCAAATTTCAAGATATCATTGCTTTAGTGCTACGTAATATTCCATTGTTTAAATGTATCACATTTTCCTTGTCCATCCTTCTAGTGAGGGACATCTGACTCTGAGACATCATTTTATACCTGTCAGAATGGATAAGATCAAAAACACTGATGAGAGCTTATGATGGAGAGGATGTGGAGTAAGGGGACCACTCCTTCACTGCTGGTGGGAGTGCAAACTTGTACAGTCACTTTGGAAATGAATATTGAGGTTTCTCAGAAAATTGGGAATCAATCTATCTCAAGAACAAGCAAACCACTCTTTATCATACACCCAAAGGATGCACAGTCATACCACATTGACATTTGTTCAACTATGTTCATAGCAGCATTGTTTATAATAGCCAGAACCTGGAGACATTAACTTCTTAAGTCAAGTCCATATGTGGATATTGACACTGGTTTCTATGTAGTTCTACTCGGTTCTCATGTATTCTTCATCAAGTCCTTAGAACTCTACATTTCATAGCTTTTTGTTCTGTTCCAGCTACATTTTCTTGTGTATTTCCTTGAGCTATACAAAAGACAAATAAAAAATGTCAGCAAACATACTAACATGAGATAATCCATTTTCTTCTTGGACAGGCTCTCATATCATACAGATTTGCCATCATCTCTTTAAAATGACCTTGAAATCCCTGATTCTAAGTCTCCTGAGTGCTAAGAGTGCAAATGTGCAGCACCTTGCATGGATTTTCACATTGTTGGTCATCAAATCCAGGGCTTCGAGCATGCTAGGCAAATACTCCCTCAAGTGAACTACAATCCCAACTCACACATGCAAAATCTTTGATCAATGACCATATACTAAACAGTCCACTACATACTTTATGTACTCAATCTTATTCAGACCTTTCAATATATGTTTAAGTTGGCACTATTAGCATAGTAAGTAAGTAAACTGAAGCCTAGAGAGCTTAAGCAATTTTCCCTGTATCTTAATACTAACAAATGTCACTGTCAGGACTTGAGTCCAATTTTGGTTACACTTACCACTTTCAGACCATATTTTTAAGGACTTAGATCCTTTTATATTTTATTAATATCATGTGTTATTATCTTTTTTGGATAAAGAAGCTTCCAAATAGTTTACTTAGAGAAAATTAAATCTGAATGTTTATTTGCAATTAATCAATATCAAAAGACAGCAAGGAGAAATTTCTTTAAAGGAATCAACTATATAAGGAGGAGAAATTCATGAGTAAAATGTTTAGACTGAGAGTGAGCTGCATGAAAGAACCATCTGCTGTGAAAACACTATATTCTAGAGTTCCCAGTAGGATAAAGATGGCTCATACCAAGATAGCAGATTAGTAGAATAATTTTATGATTACAATTTCCTACTTCTAAAGAATTCAGGGCTGCACATAGTTTGCCTTTCAAGTTGCTTTCCAAAACATTGACTCAAGAGTGGAACACAGGGTATTTTTATTTTTAGTTCTACAAATACTGTGAATATTCCTGCAAGGATGTAGCAGAACTGCATGGCAGATGTGAGAGTAACAGAAAAGTAACATTTTAATAATAGCAATCACATTTATAATAAATATTTTCCAGGATTGTGAGTGCATCAATGAGTTTTCTATACTGATTACAAAAAATAAATTTGAACATGATAAATATCAACCTCACAATAATAATTTTTCCAACAATGAAATACTAGGCATGATACTAATAATGTCTGAAAACTATAAGTATCGTAATTGTGAACACTCTTAAAGTACTCTACATATGCTAGCTAATTCAAAACATGAAAAATGAAAAGTTGTACCATTTATTAGAGGGGAAACATAAATAGTATCATTATTTGAATGTTATATTATATTCTTCCAAGAAAAATCAAGAGAATTGATTGGGAAAGTTAAATAATGAACTAGAGATTAGTAAGCAATAAATATTTTCATAGAGATCAGTTTAATACAAATTTACAGAAATTTGATGTCTGAAACATGACAAAATTCCCATGAAGTATATTATCTTCATACTTTCAGGCTGCTATCATAAAATATTCAGTACAAGATGTCTAATGATTTAGACTGCTGCAATTAAACACAAGGACCAAAAACAACTTGGGGAGGAAAGGATTATTTCATTTAACAGCTCGTAGTCCATCATCCAAAGAAATCAAGGCATTAGTCTGATGTCAGGACCTGATACAGAATGCATGGAGTAGTGCTGCTTATTGTCATGCTCCTTGTGTCTTGCAAAGCCTGCTTTTTTATATCACCCAGCATCTCTGGACTACCTGCCCAAGGTTGACACCACACCTGTTTGGATGGGCTCATACATATCAATTGTTCAATGTAGAGATCCACAGCTAAGCACTGGGCCAAGTCCAGTGGAAGAAAGGGAGGAGGGATTATTAGAGCAAAGGGGTCAAGATCATGATGGGGAAACCCACAGAGACAGCTTACGCCAGTTAGTGGGAGTCACTGACTCGGGACTGATAATAAGGGAACCTGCATAGGAACAAACTAGGCACTCTGAATGTGGGTGACAGTTGTGAGGTTTCGGCAGTTTGTGGAGACACTGGCTAAAGAACCAGTATTTATCCCTATTGCATAAACTGACATTTTGGAACCAATTCCCTTTTGAGGGATACCTTGCTCAACCTAGATACAGGAAGGAAGACCTTGGTCCTGCCTCAAGTGATGTGACAGACTTTGTTGACTCTCAATGAGAGGCCTTACCCTCTCTGGGGAATAGATGGGAGGTGGGGTGGGAGGGTGGGGGAGCAGGAAGAGGGGAGGTAGAGGGAAGAAAACAAAAAATTTTTTTAAAAAAAGAAAATTATCCACAGGTTTATCCACAGGTCAGTCTGGTGGGGCATTTTCTCAATTGGAGTTCCCACTTTTAAATTGACTTTAGCTTGTTCCCATTGACATGAAACCAGCCAGCAAATAAAGTTGTTTATAAACAACCAGAATTTATTGAGGAGAGTTCTGGAGACTGGAGAGTTCAGGATTGGCATTGCTAGTAGATTCAGTGTTTTGTGGCAGCCAGATGCTCGGTGGTATCCTTCCTTTTCTGATGGGGTGTAAATCTCCCACCATTCTCCATTTCAATGTTGTGGGCCCCACTCACATTCTCTTCCTTCATTAACTGCTCACCATTCACATTGATACAGTGGGGATCAGATTTCTAAAACATGGTTGTTGAAAGCATAGACAGTCAGACCACAATGAGTTGCAAGGAAAGTCATGAAAATACCCAAATAGGAATGACATGGAAAATAATGAGTTTATGGAGAAACAACAGAATGAATAAATAAGAAAGATCATGTTAATGAGTAGAACTTGTTTTAATTGATTTTGTTGAGCTATACATTTTCTCTGCTCCTCTCCCCTCCCCTTCAACCCTCTCCCATGGTCCCCATGGTGCCAATTAACTCAGGAGATCTTGTCTTTTTCAGCTTCCTATGTAAATTAGATCTGTGTATGTCTCAGGGTCATCATTGTTTTCTATGTTCTCTGGGATTGTGAATTGTAGGCTCGTTTTCTTTGCTTTATGTCTAAAAGCCACTTATGAATGAGTACATATGATATTTGTCTTTCTGGGTCTGGGTTACCTCACTCAATATGGTGTTTTCTAGATCCACCCATTTGTCTACAAATTTCAAGATGTCATCATTTTTTTTTCTTCTGTGTAGTACTCCATTGTGTAAATGTACCACATTTTCCTTATCCATTTTTCAGTCAAGGGGCATTTAGGNTGTAGTACTCCATTGTGTAAATGTACCACATTTTCCTTATCCATTTTTCAGTCAAGGGGCATTTAGGTTGTTTCTAGGTTGTGATTATGACAGACAAGGCTTCTATGAATATAGTTGAGCACATGTCCTTGTGGTACAATTGAGCATCCTTTAAGTATACAACCAAAAGTGGTATTGCTGGGTCTTGAGGAAGGCTGTTTCCAAATTTTCTGAGAAATCGCCATACTGATATCCAAAGGAGCTGTACCAGTTTGCACTCCCACCAGCAATGGAAGAGTGTTCCCTTTACCCCACATCCTCTCCAGCAAAAGTTGTCTCCATGTTTTTGATCTTGGCCATTCTTACAGGTGTAAGATGGAATCTCAAAACTCAAGTCCAAATGAATCAAAGACCTCAATATAAAGTCAACCACACTGAACCTCATAGAAGAGACAGTGGGAAGTACAGTTGAATGCATTGGCACAGGAGAATACTTCCTAAATATAACCCCAGTATCACAGATATTGAGAGCAACAATTAATAAATGAGACCTCCTGAAACTATAAAGCTTCTGTAAAGCAAAGGACACAGTTATCAAAACTTTTAAATAATATAAAATTTCTATTACCTCACAAACAATAAATCTAAAATTACAATAAAGTGTTAGTCAAATAATTACCTCAGGATATTTTTAAAAAATAGTACGATGAAAATAATTTGATAGGACTAATATTAAGATTAATAGAATACATAATTAGGCATACATCCATTTGAATGACTATACAAGATACTGGTAACAAAACAGTGACCAGCAAAGACAGTTATGAGTGGAGATTTTATTCATAGTATAAAAGACTAAAATCTTCCAAGTGTCTAAATTTTAAAACTTTATGATGTTGTTATTCACATATCAATATGAGACCAAATCTAATTAAATAATTAAATGGCTACACTGAAGAATAGCCATAGCCAGTCATGTACAATAAGAAAGATGGAAATCTGGGGCTAGAATGATGACTCAGTGGTTAAGAGTCCTTGCTGCTCTTCTCGAGGACTCAGGCTCAGTTTGAAACACACGCATAAGCTAGCAGCCATTTGTAATATCATTTCTAGAGGATCCAACAATCCCTTCTGGCTACACATGGTGCACAGACTTTATATGTAGGCAAAGTCCCATACACATTAAATAAAAATGAATCTATTTTCAAAAGATGAGAAATCTATATGCAGTAACTTTTAGAGTTGTGAAAGGTATTGACAGTTTCTTCTTTATTATTGCATGTATTATCTAAAATTTCTGCGGCAAAATTTTCTCAGAAAAACTTGTTTAGAATTAGGGGCAATAGTTCAAGCTTTTGTGGGTTGTTTTAAATTGTTCTCAGGATAGTAGAGTCACAATTTAAATATTTCTGCTCTATGATTTATAGTTGAAAATTTGGTCAATAACTAAATAGAAAGAAATTCAAAACATAATCTTCATACTTCATAATTTTGTAGGTTTGCCATTCGTTCACAAACATCCTAACTGTTCAGAATATCCACAACCTTTATCTGATCATATTTTACATATAATTGCAATAAAATGAATAAAATTGCTTATTTTATATTTGGAAAATATNTATAAAACTTATTGGTGTTCCTCCAAAAAGTGTTTCTGACATGGCTGCTACATAGAAGAATTTATTTAGACTTTAAACTGATGGTATTTTTAATTTTTGTTTTATGCATGTGCTCATGTGTGCCTGTGCATATGTGGAGAAGAAGACTACCACATGTGTCATTCAAGTGACTTCTACCTCTCTTATTTTTTAAGAAAGGTTCTGTCCCTGTTCTGGGACTCTCCAAGTAAGCTAGGTTGCCTGGCCAACTAGGAATCTACCCATCTCCATCTCGCACTGAAATTATAATCACACCAAGGACTGGACATGTTTTTATCATGGACTTTGAAGAGCAAACTCAGAGTCTCATTCTGGGAATAAAACATTTTATGAGTTTGCCGTCTTTAATTTATCACAAATATTTAGTAACGTTTTTCTCACTGAGCCACAAAAAAACACACAGAAATATTATTTACCTAAATTTCAGCAATGTTTGGGAAGATTTATCAAGAGGAATAAGTTTTTTGTTAAGTACACTAGGTTGAAAATTAGTATTAATTTCTAATATCCTTTGTCATAGAACACATGCACACCATCTATTTCTTCTTTAAAATACATATTGTTAAACATCTCAACATGTGAGATATGAAATAAAGTTAAATACCTACTTTTAGACATGAATGAATGAATTCAATGCTTGCTTTAATCAATATTAAAATACATATAACTATCAACACTTTTTAAACAATTCACTTAGTACAGTAAAGCATTCTAACTCATAAAAAAATATAACTTTTCTAGTCACTGCTTTCTGGTGCCTGGTAAACATGTAGAGAAACGATCATTCTTAAAGAGAATAAACTAATTAGATTTTATGTTATACTAATGTTCTTTAAATAAAATCTTCTATCAAACAATTCATGATGATTCATTCACATATACAAAAAAAATCCAAGAGTAAAAACCCATGATATCATGGACTTTAAACAAATTTGTGCATTAGAAATGCATAAACTCATCTAAGTTCTATTTTAAGGGCTCATCTTGGGAGCAATTGGCAAGTGCTATCAAACAGTCCATTAGAAGTTTCCATGAGCAACTTGGAGCCAAAACACTGTGGTCTTGGCTCAATGACACCCCGGTGGAATGTCCAATCCTATCTGTCATGTGCATGGTCCACTTTGTTTTACATGACACTTGTATACTTCATCTAGGGAAGTGATAATCAACAAAAGAAAATCATTTGTATTTCAACATCTACAGCTCAGAAAGAATAAATCAGTAGTGGTTCTTTTAAATGATCCCAGGATGGAAAAAAAGGGGGGGAGCCAGAATAAGCAATACAAACTTGTTGCCCCATCAATGACCTTTATTTCAAGCTAAAGTTACATTCTGATGTAGACGTTGGAGATGATTCAGTTTTAATGTGACTTTAATCCAAACCAGCTCCTAAAATTAGGTATGTTTAAAAACGTAAATAAGAGAAATTTTAGATGCCAAGGAACAAAGGAGAAGCAAGGTCTGGTGTGCAATACTGCTGAACACACTCACTAGCGAGACTAGCAAGGTTGTAGTTTTCTACTCTTGTGTGAAAATAAAGATGAGGAAAAGACTATGTGTTATGTACATCCAAAGTCAAATATCTTCAGTTCACCTGTTCAGTAGAAAGTTTGAACAATAGCAATTATTTCATGACAAGAGAATTCTTTAATGGGAACCTGACTTCCAAGCATTATTCTTATGGTCTGAAACAATTATGTCTTTTATTACAATGTGTGCATTAGGGATGAGCACACTCACATGCTATGGAACCCTCGTGGAGACTGAAGGACACTTGTGGTTCTCTCCTACCATTAGGTGATTTTCAGGGATCAAACTCAGCTTGTCGAGGTTGGCAGCATGTGCTCGTATCCATTATCCATGAAATTAAAGGTGTCTTTAAAGATCTTGTTACTAACTGTAGCAGAAGGTCTGGTAAAATAATGTGGACAAATGGCTTATTTGGGGTATGTTGCTAAAACTACTTTAAATCAATGATATTCAAGCCAGTTAGACTAACTATAGCTTGTGCTACATCCTGAAAAGGAGAGAACTCAAGAGTAACCCTTCAACCACAAAGTCTCATACAGGGTGTGAAGACGACAGTCTCTCATATGTATTTCTTCAGTAAACTTAGGTCCACCGCAAATGCATTATCTTCTTTTTCCCTGAAATATTTGATGGGGAAAAAAAGGAGTGGGAATAGGAGAAAAGAGTCTAGCAGTATTATTCATTTTAATTATCACAAACTTTAAGACAAGGGAGAAGAAGGGGAAATTGCATACATATTCCAATCCTGTTTTTCAAAAAAAAGAAAAAGCTTATTATCAGTCGATTTGTGAAATATGAGATGTAAAGAAGCTTTATTCTTGGCAAAGTCACAATTTCTTTCTCTGTCAGACAGTGTGAAATATTACCTGTGAAATACAATGTAGGCCTCACAAAAGTATATATATATATATATANATATATATAACACTATAGTTATATATTTATATTTACTATATATGATTATATACAGTATATATAGTAATATGTTGCTATAAATATGTTTATACTTTTATATATTTACTATAAATGAGATTTGATAAGACTTAAAGAAATAAAATATAAGGAGAGGGTGCATACAAGAAGGATCCAATGAACTGATTGTGCTGTACAGAAAATTTGAGTACAATTGAAAGGGAGTGAGCAGCTTTATGCCATGATATATAATAAGCAATATTAGTGTTTGTAGAAACTTGAATAATCAATATATTATCTTCAAACAATGGAGCAATGTAGCTAGACTAAGGCTTATTTATTATTTTCCATGTGTAACTCTGTTAGTATTATCCATCCTGGTAACAGATGGAGGTATTTTTACAGACTTACCATGACACACTAATGTGTACTCCTATTTTAAAGATAAGTAGACCAATATCGAGCATTTTGTTGTCAAAGTTCACACCATTATGAAAGATGAATTGTCATCAATAGCAGTGGGGAAGAAATGTGTCTCAAGGAAATAAAGACAAAGAGATGATAATTTCAGTCTTATTATTTTCAATTGATTGATGAAGTATTAGATCTGTTCAATTGTTAATGATGTTCACAAGCCAGGAAAGTATAAGAGCAATGCTAACTTTTAACAATACTTTTATGATGACATCATAAGGTCAGTGTTATCATTGATAATGTGCCTTTTCCTCCATCCCTAAGCACTCACATTCTCATTTGATGAGTTTGCTCCATTTGTTTTGTTGTTAGATAGTTAACTTGTTGTTCTCTTATAACAAATTGGAATTTTTATGCTTTCAATGGTGTTTAACCTTTTGTCTTTAGTTCCCGTATCTTGCACACATAGTGGTTTCTTACTAAATACCTATAAATAAATTACTGAATTAACCAACTACCTTTTTCCTTGGTATTTGGCATTATCAGCGGGACTGGCTATAACACTTAACAATAGGACGGAAATAATCCTTAATATAATGGCAATGTATGTTTTCCAGGTACAGTTCTAGGTGTTTCTCGTGTCTTAATATATTTACTGTTATGAAAAATCCATCAGTACTCAAAAGTTGACAAGATAAGCAACAGTGCTGAGCTTATTGTCATAGCATGGGACACAAGAACTTCACCATGTGGACATATAGAAAATTGTGTAATTGAATTCCCTCACTTTTCATTAGCCACATGGGCTACTTCCTAAAATCCCTCGCTTCTCCTTTTACTCGCCCATCTGGTCAAAGGAAATTCTCTCTTCCTTCAGAATTTGGACATAACTTACACACTTGTCATAATTTACCTCAAATGTTACTTATGACATTAGATGTTGACCTTTGCACCCAGGGTCTCCTGTATGAAGCACTTGTGTTAAAACTAACAGTAAATTTCAGTTGAGTATATATGTTTACCTGTTTTCTTAATTATATAGGAGGCATGATTCTTTTCTTTTATTTTCATGATTACAAATATTTGTAATTGCATCTAATCGAGAGGAATACTTACAGAAATAGTTTGTTGGCTTACTGGGGCGTGATGGCACATGCCTGTAACTCTGGGACTTGAGAGATAGTTCCAGGATAACCTCAGCCACATGATTTAAGGAAGCCTTGGCTACATGAGACCCCATCTTACAAAGAGTTGGTAAAGGAAGGAGAGAAAGAGAGAAACAGAGAGAGAGAGAGAGATTTATTATTTGTTTATGATGTTCACAAACTAAGAGGTTTTTTTAATTTTCTTTAAGAAAGCTTTCACCAGTAATACAAGATCATTCAAATATAATTTGACTATAGTCAGATTAAATATATGGTTATTATATAGTAATTAAGGAAATTAAGACACATTTTATTTTATAATCATGCTTGAGACAAGCATTCTGCAAAATAATTCTTGGTAAGAGAAATGACATAAACTTGACTTCCTCAGCCATACTGTTTTAGTGAAAGCTTGGGACTTGGGGTCCCGGGACCACTTCGGGGGTAGCCCATATGGTTACTCCTTCACATCACTCTTCACTACACATTTAGTTCTTTCTTGATAAGAAGCCCTCCAGCCCTCGGCACTGGGATTCGGTTAAGTGGATAATCTAAAACACTGGATGCTCTCCTAAGTTTTATCTCGACAATCGGAACCTCTGGAGTTTACTATATTGGGCTAGAAATCTTAGAAGGAGACATGTTCTCACAATATTTTTCAGCATAATTTCTTTCTTGTTTTAGCCAAAAATAACGTAAAAGAGACGTGTCAACACGTTGAGGATTGCCCTTAGGTTAGAGAAGAAAAAGAGGTGGAAGGCAAAAGTAAAAGTCTTTGAAAATTCACAAAGTTCCATTCTGACTTGTGGTTTAAAAACAGCAACAATAAAGCCACAACCGAAGTGGGGAGCATGGGGGACACTCGCCCCTCGTTTTAATATATTGTTCGTGGTTCTCACTCACACACGAGACATCCATTCAGTCTTCTCTGCCTCTGGCAAAGTCTTCTCTACTAAAGTGGCTAAATTGGTGATGGAAAGATAAGCATTCCAGTAGGGCAGCCTATAATAAGAAACACAATAACAGGAAATAGGTGGTGGCCACACAAGCATTAAAATGTACCTTAAGTGTGAACTTGAGGGGAAAGTGACAAGACAGCAATGGCTGAGGACAACCAGAGAGCAGTTCTTCCACTGGAAAGAAGCATCAGGAATGTGTTTGTCATACGTTGTTTTTTACTGTCAGACGGTCTGCATTGAATCTGCTGTCCAGAAGACAAAGAAAGATAGGGCACACACACACACACGGTGTGGGGGGGAGGGAGGGAGAGAGGGAGGGGAGGGACGGAAGGAGATGGAGAGAATGGAGAGAGAGATTTAAAAAAACGAGGGGGAAATACCTGGACTGGGATTTAGAGTCTGTTTTGCACACCTGAAGATAATTCAACATGTCCAAATGCATTTTAAATGCTTAATTTGTTAATACGAGAGATATTTAGCTTTCTGTATTCTGAAAAAGTAAGTCGCAATTTAATTATCTTAGCAATATTTGATATAATTAAATACTTGTTCACAATGAACTAGAATTTCAGGAAACCCAACCAAATCTATGACCTAAGTAACTCATTCCAGGCAACACAGCCTAAATGAAACCACAGTATACAGAGCATGCATGAGAAGATATAAGTGTGACAATTAGAGAAAGTCTCTTGAAAGTGTCCTTGTGTGGAAAATATTAACCCGCAGAGGGTCCAAGATAAAATTCATATGTAAAAATACCATTTACCAGGAGAGTCAACATCACCTGCCATGATCACTGCTTTATTCATTTGGTCCTTTCTGGCTCTTTGTAATTTTCTAAATTTATGGTCTATCCTCAAAAAAAGAACTTCTCATATAAGAGAAACATTCAAGACGGTAAATATTATTTTGAAAGTATAGTTTGGAAAATATAGAATATATAAATATATTTAAATATACAAAATATATAAATATATAGTTTGATCGGAACAAAACAAAATATATAATATTTTAAGGTGGAGAAGGTGTGCAAAATAACTTTAGGGGGTGACTAGTGGTCATTCTATTTTGATATTTCTTCATCCTCCACAAGCATATCATAAGCATAAGGTTGTCTTTAATCTTCTGATTTCCAAACAATCATTTCACCTTAGTTCAAAGGAATTCAAATAGCAGTAACGAATATGCACCTGCTGAACTTGCTGGACCATTTGTGAGACATGGTGCTCATTATTGATGCTGGCCCTAGTGTAGAATTTGAAACCTATGTAGAAATGTTAGGAATTATCTCAGGAGGAGAAAGAACTAATAATTTGGAATAAGCAGTTTTCAAAAATCTGAGGGAAAAGGAAAAGGTCAAAGCACTGCTGGTATCTATATGCACGGCTTCTCCTCTTCTCACTGAAGGAGAAAAGGGAGAGTTCACTGAGAACAGTAAAGAAATGCTCTGTCACCTGCCTGCCCTTCTGTTCTAGGAGGAGCAGAGGGAGCATTAAAGGCCTGTTTATGGTAGAAAGATTTCTTCCCAGTAATCTTCCCAGTAACTGTTGCACATAGAACCATGACCCCACAGTAAGGTTGGCTGCGATTTCCTTATTTTGAATTCTTTTTTTACCCCCTCTTTCTATAAATTAGTTTTGAGAGTTCTATATCATATTGATCATATTCAACCCCTTCCCCAAAGTCCTCCAAGACCTACCCCCTTCTCTATGTACCCAACTTTATGATCTTTTTGTTTTGTTTCCAGAGAAAAGAAAATTTGTTTTACTTTAAAAAGAATATTGCATTTACAATTTTTCCTTTAATTAAAATCTAATCCTATTCCCATTTTTCTTTCTTGCTCCAACCTGACCTGTATCCCTTCCACCCATGCCCATGCATGTACCCCCATTTCCTCTCAAGTTGATGTTTTCTTTTTCTTTATTAATATGCTTTATGTATGTATATATATATATGTATACATAAATATATCAATACAACCTGCTGGTCCATTTTATGTGGCTTGTCTATATATGACCTCGGTGCTGATGACTTTCAATTGTATAATCACTTACAGACTCATTCCTGAGAAAGACTAATTTTCCCTTTCTCAACAGTCATTGGTTTCCAATAATTCTTTATCTAGGGATGTGAGCCACTGAGATTTCAAACTTCCACACTGCATTTCCATTGTCATCATTCAGGCCTTGTTTAGAAAACCATGTTACCAAGGTATCAAGGGTGTAACTTCCCACTCATTTCTAGAACACACAATCTCACAGCAGACTTCCTGGTCCTCTGGGTTTTACAATCATCCCACACCTTCTTTCTCAACATTCCCTGAATTTTAGGTGCAGTAATTGTGTTGTAAATGTATTCACTGGGCCTGGGGTCTCCACAATTAGATGATGTATATATTATGGCTAGTTGTGGTTTTCAATGATTTCACTGCTTTCGGAATTTGACAAGAAGTTTCTTTGATGCATGTGAGAGATACATTTACCTTTAGGTGGGGGAAACAAAATTTTAGAATACAGCTAGGAATGAGACTGATGTGGGACTAGTAGGTGTTTCTCTACATTCATAACCTTGTTTGCCACACATAGTTGACCATGTTTCTAGTACTAGTGAGTATTTTCCTCTTGTTGGGTGGGCCTTAAATCTAATTAGACAACTGTAGGTTATAGTCAAGATGGGCATGCACTTTTAGGGATATATTGTTATGTTAGTCACTATTGTGTTTCATAGACATCACATCTGGATAGGATTATTGATTGCCTCTCTCCCTTGACAGTTTTTTACAGAATTGGTACTACGAAAGCTGGACTACATAATAGAGACTTCCAGCTTTAATCCAGCTAAATTTTCCAAGTCTCAAAAGCATGGAATATCTTCCACAACAGGAATTTACCTTAAAACTTTAAAAGGCAACTAAAGGCAATGTAGCCTTATTACATAGGAAGTCACATGAACTACCATTACTAACAACTCAAAAGGAGGTTTCTCATATCCACTACTAGGATTTTTGTTTGATTATCTTTGACTTTGTGAAGAACATTTTCAGCCCATTTGATATGCATGCTATTAGAGGAGAAAAGTAACTAACAGTTTTGAATTCTTTTGAATCCTATGTTAGGTGGAAACAATATTGAAAACCAAAGATAAAAAATAAACATTGAAGAAAGTAAGAAAATTTAGTGTAAGGCACTCTCTTCAAAGTGTTCAGATCTCTAACATAATTAACAGCAGTAGCAACTTGGATTTAGGGTCCTAGATAGTCCAGGCTGCCATTATGCCAAAATAATAGAACAGGATATGATTGTGTGGTAAATGTAATCTGGGCCACACGTAAGAACAGATCAAGTCAGATTGGGTTAGCAGTCCTTCCAAGCCACACTGGGAAATGAGGCATCGACTGCTTCCTGATTCTAACAGTTTGGGGATTCCCAGATAAAAAGATGTGTCATGACAGTCTTGTGGTGTAGACAGAGGAGGGCATGACTCAGGCAAAGCAATCTTTGGACTTTCCCTCTGCTGAATTTGAAGAACTTCTGGGACTGCTTCCTGGATGCCAGAGTTGGCAATCCTCACAATTGACATCAGCTGCTCCCGTCTCTGAGACTCCAGAGTCTTCTCCCTTTCCTAAGGAGACAATGAAAGGTAGTAGAGTAAAACAAGCTCACTGTACCAAAGGCAAAGGAAAAAGAACAAGAACATGAAGGTAAGCTGCAGGCATTAGGTCAAACAAAGAAAATTCAAGCAATTTCTTCCACTGTAGGTAGGACAAAAGACAATGAGTATAAACCCAGGACATTAGGAAAATGCTGCTTGAACATTACCTAGCAGTCATTGAATGTTGTTGAGTGCACAGTGATTAATTACTTTCTTTTATAATTATTATTATTTTATTTTATTACTTTAAAAAAATCCAAATTCCCACTTCCTCCCCTCCTCACACTTCCCTCCCATTCCCTCCACACACCCTCCTCCAGTCTTAAGGGAGGGCAAGGCAAGGAAAGAGATATCTTGATTACTTACTTTCTATTCCTAGAATCGTCCCCTCATTTTGGCAAGGCACAAGCATTTCAAGATTGTATATTCAAATTCACAGTAGGAGAAAACCAGCCCTGAGGAAACACTGTTGCAGTTGAGAGCCTTGTCAAGAGCGGTTCAAAATGCAAGGCGGTGTCTACAGATACTCCGCTCAGACCATGTATGATCAGTTCACAAAAGCCTGATGGCTTCCTTTTATTGGCTGTACCATATTAAATAACATGCTTATATGGCAATGTAGAGTGGGAGTTTTGCCAAGTCTACATAGGATAATGCCTGGGATTGCTAGTGTTATTGATGAAGGAAAAGTTCTCAGTCTGTGTGCATCTCAGTTACTATCTGAAATATTTGGGGAATAAATAGAAAGACTAAGTTCTCAAATCTTCTGCCTTCCATAATTCTATAAATGTTCAGGTACACAGTTATTGTGAAACTTAGCAGGAGGTGGAAAGTTAAATTGTTCTACCAAACAGCAAATTTAAGTTAGGTATGGGAATGAATGAAAAGAATGAAAGATTTCTCCTCAACTCTTTGTGCTATATATTTGACGTAAGTGATGCTTTGCAAGGGCCATCTGGGGACTTTTCCCAAGACAAAAATTGTCCAATGACTTCTGTAGAGGCAGGAACTGAGTTAATCCTGAATCATCCAAATGCCATGTGTCAGGTCCTGTAGACCTTTCTACTCACTTTGTGTCACTACCTGCTGTTGTTCTCTCAAACAAAGATAGCTTCTGGAAACACCATTCCTGCATGTTCCAACTCTGTGGGTATTAGCAATATAGTAGCAACTGGTGTACTTCTCAGACACCCTAGTTTCCTCTATATAAGGACAGGTAAGGTCAAAGAAATCATCCCATTATGGTAGATACTGGAAGTGAGGTATTTAAGACTTCTCATCATTCTCAAATGACAACAACGGTGAAGTTAACACACACCTGCCTGACTATAAAATATTAGTTCTGACTACCTCACTCATGAAACCTTTGTTTCAATAATCCAGGTTCATGCCAAGCACATCAGCAAAGCCCCCATAGTATCTTCAGTCCCAAAGACATCTTGCGACTGCTAGAAATAATATTTCTTTTCCCTGTAGCATTAAGAAGATTCAGTTTCAGAGTCACTGTCAGTGAATATTCAAAAATTATGCAAATGATAAAAATTTATTCTGAGCTTTGCTCCTTCATCAAAACCATGACAACAACCACAAGAATTTTCCATAATTCTGCCTACAAAGCTCTCCAGAAATAGAGTGTCCATTAAGTTGGATTTCAGAGTGTAACATTAGAAAGATCAAGTCTTTTTAAAACCACAAAGAGAATAAAGTTGCAGAGTCTGGTATTGCCAGGGCAAGACTCCAGACTCCCTGAAGGGTTCAACCCTGTGGTAATAGCTCTTCTCCTTTTCCATGTTGGCTCTGAACCACAAGACCTTTGCTGCACACATAATGTTTACCGTTGTCTCCCAACCCCACCCGCAGCCCATTATTCCTGATTTAACTGCTTTGGAAGGCAGGTGTGGGAAATGAAATGTTACTGAAAGATAAATATAAATTGAGGCGAGCCATTAGCTTTCAAGCTACATTTTAAAACCAGTATGTAATTCATTTAAACTTCATACAATTTCAGAGACTATCTTTTTCCTTAAGAGAGAAAGAAAACACCTTGAACATTATTGCAGAATTCATAAAGAAAGAAGCAAAGAAAATTATCCTTGACTAGCTACAAGGATAAGTGGTTATATACTTTAACTATGGAATATAAGTATTCATGTAAATCCCGAATGTCAACTTCACCTTTCTCCCTGCCCTCTTCTAGCAGTCTCCTCTCTCTCTCTGTCTCTCTCTCTCCTCTCTCTCTCCTCTATCTCTCTTTTTCCCTCTCCCTCTCCTCTCTCTCTCAGAGAGAGAGAGAGAGAGAGAGAGAGAGAGACCCCCTCTGTGTGTGTGTCAGTGTTGTCTCTCTGTTTTTATTTTCCCCCTCTCTCTCTCTGACTGTCTTTCTCTATCTCACTTCCTTCTCTTTCTGTCTCTGCTTCTGCTTTCCTGGTGTCTCTCTGACTATCTCTGTCTCTCCCTGTCTCTGTGTCTGTCTATGTCTGTCTCTCTACCTCTCTTTGTCTTTCTCCCTTTCACATTTTTCTTCTTCCCTCCCTCTCTTTCTATCTCACTCTTTGTCTATTACTTCACATCTTTTCTTAACTTGGGAAGGAATCAGAGCCTGTGATGCTCGTTTGACTTAATATGATCACTTATGAAATGAAATTGGGGAAAATAAAAGAGAATTTCTTGGATAGTTTTACAAAACAAAGGAGAATTGTAGAATATCAGTGACCTTTCCAATAAGATAAAATTGAATCTAAATACAGAGAAGTAACTTTAGAACAAGTGAAAATCTGACTTGATTACCTGTTTCTTCTTCAAGTATGGACTTTCTCAAAAGCAAAATCAGATGGAACAAGATGTACCTGCACCCTGCATACCATCTACGGCAAACCTAGCAACAATTATAAAGACAGCTCTGGTGGTTAGCTATTACTGTTCATCTTCTCCTGTCTACAGAATTAAAGTTATTAAAGAAGATAAGGTAATCTTAGTGGCTTTCAAATTGTGTCCTAATAAAACAAAACAGTTTTATAGTCAAGAGGGCAGAGTTCCTGACCCTCAGTCATGTCTCCACCGCATCAATATTGATTTCAGACTGTTTTATATTCCATGCACAAGTTCCTTGAACAGTGTCCAGCATGTAGTTCATATTCAGTAACTACTTGTTGAACAACAGGGGAAACTTGAGTATTTGTTAAAAACTGAGTTCCTGCTTAAGAATATATATTCTAAAGAGGTGCTGCTTGGTTAAAAATGAAAGAGAAAAGAAAAACAGGAAGGATCAAATACTCTAATCTAATTCTACAGTCTGTGGAGTAGAGACTATCAGAACGTTGCTGTGTGTTATCTACTCTACTTGCCTGGAGTTTTCAGGGCACTTGCCATCCAGCCTACTTCCTCTGTAGGTATATATATATATCATACAATTAAGATACTGTTTCCTTTTTCTCCTAAGAAAGCTCTCCTCTTCCTTTTATCTTCCAAACTCTGACTCATACATTTTATAATGGAATTTGGTCTAAGGTATGTTAAACAAACAGGTAATGAAAGCAGGTTTTTAATATATGACAGGTTGAGAACCATACTCCAGGAGCCTTTAGTTTAAATGCAACAAATTCTAAAACACTGAAGTTATGGTTTGGCAGCTTCAGCTTCTTTTATCTCTTAGATCTAAAAGTTGTAAGAATAATCGACTAAATCTCTTAAAGAGCCTGGTAGGAAAATTTCCATTTGATTCAAATGGGAAATACCAAAAGACCAGGGAGCAGTGGATCCTAGAGAGATATGCAGCTCAGGTTACAAATCCCAGGGACATAAACATATTGGATAATACTCAGAAGAAAAATAATCATAAATTATTTACTTTTGTCTAATGAAATCACCTTCAAAATACTTTTTACTAGCATTCAGCTTTCAGTTTGAAAACCATCAGCTGTGAGCCCTCTATTTTTCATTCTTAAATCCCATTTTACTTTAAAGTCACTCTTGTCTTGATTAGGAATTCTTATTAAACCATCTTAAGGCAATCCTATCATTGTGATAGTAGATTATTGCACAATTATCCTAAGGTACTGGTTGTGTAATGTGTAGCCAGCATGTAATGAACTTCCTTTCCCTGATTACACCTCATAATATTATCTCATGGCTACAGTAATACCAATGGAATTACTAGTAAATAATATAATGGCTAAGAGATGACATAAGCATTAAAATAGTGCATTTCTTAAGCCTTGAAATGTAGCATGCCTTTCCAGTACTAGGTGCTGGAAATTTAAATTTAAATTTAAATTGTTAGTGCTTTTCTTGGGCGTAATACATATATATATTTAAAAAGAACTATTTATTAATGCAAAAATACTAATTTAGTAGTAGTCTGTAGTCAGACTGATGATTATCTTAAACATCACCATAGAACCTTCGTCCAACAACAGATGGGGAACAGAGGAAATGGCCCACATTGGAGCACTGGACTGAACTCCCAAGATCCAGTTGAAGAGTGAAGGGAGTGAGAGTGTGAACAAGGAATTCAAGACCATGAAGGGTTCATCCATTGAGACAGTTTGCTTGAGCTGATGGTAGCTCACCAGCTCCACTGGGAGTGAAAAAGTATGGGAACAACCAAGCCCCTCTGAAGGGGGATGACAGCTGGGGCAGAGTGAGGGGCCATTGATAGTGACACTGGGATGTGTGTCTACTGCATACACCGGCTTCATGGGATCCTGTTCTCTTTGGATGTAAACCTTGCTCAACCTAGATGTAGTAGGGAGGGCCTTGGACTTTACAGGGCAGGGTGCATGACATTCCCTTAGGGTTGGAGGGGTGGGCAGAGGGTCTGTGGAGGGGGAGGGAGGGGACAGCAAAGAGGGGAGAAAGTGGGAATTTGGATTAGTATTTTTTAAGTAATAAAAAAATTGGAATCTCATCCAGGGTAATCAAGCGAGAGAGAGAAAGTAAAGGTATCTGAGTCGGAAAGTAGAAGTTTCCTTTCCACAGTTGTGGATGCTATTATCATGCAATTATGGAGAAAACCAAAACATCCTCTAGAAGAATTAAATGCTACCAAGTTTGCAGCATATAAATGTTGGAGCTAGGCCGCTAGTTGATTCCCAGCTGCCCAGCTAGCTTAAATCACTGCTTGGTCCATTAGCTCTAACTTCTTATTGGCTAACTCTTTCATATTAATTTAACCCATTCCTATTAATCTGTGTTATCACCACAGGTCATGGCCTACCAGCAAAATTTCATCACATCTATCTCCAGTGGTGGCTCCATGGCATCTCTCTGACTCTGCCTTCTTCCTCCCAGCATACAGCTTAACTTTCCCTACCTAGTTCTGTTCTTCCCTGCCATAGGCTCAAAGCAGTTCTTTACTCATTAGCCAATAAAAGCAACACATAGACAGAAGGACCTCCCACACCATATAAAGTCAGCATGCAACCGTCATTAAACTTACTACAAACTAATAGAATATTACCTCATATAGATATAAATTTAACCAAACAGGCTTATCTGCAATGAAAGCTAAAAATAATAAAGAGAGAAATAAAATAAAACACAAAAATTATAAAATCATCCTATGTCCAAGCCTTAGAAAGTTAATATTATTAAAATGTTCATATTACTCAAAAAAATCTACAATTTCTATTAAAATACCAATGACAAACTAGCATCATAGTACTAAAATATATCTGAAAAAAATAGCCAAAGAGTTACTTAGAAAAATATTAAAGCAGGGAGATATACATTTTCTGATTTCAATGGATACTATAAACCTATAGTAATAAAAACAATATTAAATTTTTATTAAAACAAAAACATAGACCAAAGGAACAGAATAGAGTAGATATAAACTCATGTTTTCACAACCAAATGATTTTCAAAAAAATGCATTGAGAATGTGAATTGGAAGAGGATAGTCTTCTTAATTAACAATGCTGGGAAAAATTGATATCCATATGCAGAAGGCTGGATCCAGATTCCTATCTCTTACCAAATAAAAAAGTCAGCATACATGGATTCATACTCTAAATATAAGATGTGAAACAATCAGCGACATGTCCACTTCAGAACAAGTAGACATAGGATTGCACAGGAAAATTTGGTCCTTCTGAGGTTGACCTAGCATATTCATTCACCTTCTCTGAGAATAAAACATAGGCTAAGTGACTTAAAAACATAGGAATTTGAAGCAGGAGAGAAGGCTCAGCAGTTAAGGAAACTTGTTTTTGCAGAGGACCTGGGTTCAGATCCCAGTCTCTCACATGGCCATGTATAACGTTTGTAACACTTCAGTTCTAGGAGATATGGGTAACTTCTAACCTTCAACAGCATAAACCATATACAACAGAAATCTATTTCTCACAGTTATTCCAGGAACCCCATGATCCATGATAGCAATATGTTCAGTGTCAGCTTTGGACTGGATTTCTGACTCATAAGAAGGGTTTCTGACTGCATCCTCACCTACAAAAAGGACAGGCCAACTCTTGGGAGCCTCTTTTCTAAGGATGCTAGTTTGGCCCATGAGTAGAGAGACCATACATATCAATGCCATCACATCACTGATTAATTTTCAGTATATAAAATCTAGTGGAACACAAAGAAATAAACACGAACCACAAATATATTCATATATATAATACTTTTCTTTTTCTAATTCCTTAGGCTGTATATAATGGGAGTAGTTAATTAGTCCCAACTCTCTCAGGGGAGCTATGAACAGCCACTTGCTACTGCGCAAAAGGAAATAATTTTCTTGAGTAGTGTAGATAATAGTCAGTTGTTTATACAACTAACTATATCCAGACTAATAAAAGGGATCATAATTAATTTCAGTTACTTAACAAATACTATGAATATACAAAGAGGAGTTGTGGGGACTAAAGAAGGGGGATTGACATGATCAAATACATTATATGCAGAAATTAAATTGTTAAATAATATACAGTTAATGAGATTCTATCAACATCTGATGGAGCTGTTGGAGCAAGTCAATGCAGCGCATTTGATAACCCTCACACAAAGAAGATAATGTGAGTTCTACACAAGTGCTAAAATATTAACTCAAAAACAGATCAGGAAATGTAAGGGTGTAGAAAAGAGGTACAACTAGTCTAAGTATTAAAGGCTCAACCAATAAAATGTAAAAAAGAATGAATTAAAACATTAAATAAATCACATGAGCTACACTACAAAACATTGGAGTATTGTTTTACAAATAGTAGATTTGGGGGAAACAAATTATGTTTCTAAAGCCAACCCTAGTAAGATAAACTGCCAGGGCCTTTTGTTTGTGTTTGACTTTCCCGGCAGGTGAGGGAGAGCTTAGTTTGAGAACTGTTAGATTAGATTAGATTGGGTAGATTTGATTCAATGTCTTCCTCTCGGGTAGCTCTGGTCAACTTTTACCATCTATATAGATAACAGGGGAAGTAGTTCTGATTGGTCCAGCCAGTGCTGGGATTCTGCACTTGGGAGAGCTTTGATCCAGTTGTTAGCATGAAAACAAGGTTCTCTTTCCTCTTACACAAATTCCCTCCAATTCTTCAGCTCCTTTACATCACCTACTTAAATACAAACTTCACAGTAGCCTACAGAGCAAATCTTTTGAAAAGGGGGAATTAGATTGTCTTCAGAGTGGCCCCAAAGGGAGATGGGCCTTTCTTTTATAGTGCAGAGCTCGCTAGATGAAACTGAAAACAAAAGGAGAGTCACGTTTTTCAGTTAAACGGTTTGTCTAATGAAAAATAAGCACCAAATCTTCCAAAAAAAATCAAAACTGCAATTCTGATCTAAACATAATTCACTTAATTTTCAGAATTCATTGCAGGGAAATATCACACAGAAAGTTCAGATGTGAATCTCCCTTCATTTTCTTTCAGAAATGCTTTTGCTGTCCTAGTTTATTATATATATATATGATATTTATATTATCAACAAAAGGAGTTTTCTGTTTTATGATCTGTGATTGCTAAGAGATGTTTTCAAGTAGTATCAAAATTATTTTATTTATATTTTCCAGCCAGTGGCATTTTCAGATGTGAAATTTGAAATACAAGCTTAACATTTGTTAGAGTACATCATCCTTTAGATGTATTCTGAAAACTGTAGGAGGCAGGCCACTTATTTTTCCTAGTCGTCTGGCTAACTTAGACACAAAATAATCACACAGAAACCATATTATTTAAATTGTGCTTGGCCCATTAGCTCTACCTTCTTATTGGCTAACCCCTACATCTTAATTTAACCCATCTCCATTAATCTGTGTATCACCATGAGGTCATGGCCTACCAGCCAAGTTTCAGCACATCTATCTCTGGCTGTGGATCCATGGCATCTCTCTGACTCTGCCCTTTTTCCTCCCAGCATTCAGTTTAGTCTTTCCCACCTACGTAAGTTTTACCCTATCAGACCAATGCAGTTCCTTTATTCATTAACCAATAAAAGCAACACATAGACAGAAGGATCTCCCACACCAGAAAACCAACTCCCAAGATTTACTTCAGGATGAATGTAAAGATGTGTGTATTCTTAGAAGCTAAACACCTAAACAGTAAAGTTTTAAGGCACATTAAATTTTAATTAATGAAGCATGAATTTCTCCTCGAGCAACAAAAAAAATCTAGTACCTATCTAATGATTACATACAGATACTTAAAGTAGTTGTAGCAAAAATAAGTTGTATGTCTGTCAAAATATTGCTGATTGACCAGTCCTCATCAATTATAGGAAAAGAACTATTTTGCATTGCTCTGTTGTCAGATTAAGCCTGTATTTTAATAGAGTAAAATTAATAACTCCATACATTGGTTTAATTCCATGCATTGGTTTTTCCAGTGAACCTCAGCAGTATCCAAACTACAAGAAATATTAGGTAGTGCAATAGAATCACTCCTATGTCTCTTGGTGTCTCAGCAAGCATTAGGAGCTTCTTAGTTTTTCAGTCAAGTAATTAAGGACTAATTACAATAAAGATTCAAGAAATGAGAAATTAAGAATCATTTTTACTGTGAGTGGTTGTAAAATGTAGGTTGATCATTGCTGTTAATTAATCTTTAATGATTTTTTCCCTTCTTCCAAAAAGTAGCATTTGTCTCAAAGAAATTCTTCAGGCAACAAAAGCAAAGACATGATAGACAAAGCCTCCTTCCAAAGTTAGGTAGATTCCTAAGATCACCAGAACTCTTCTCTTCTCCCATTTTAGATAGCAGTTTGTCCCATGCAGCCAGAGGATCTGGTCTTTCCCACTCATGTTCTGTGCCTGAGGAAGTAATCTTGTCACTTAGTTTTGCAGAAAATATCCTTCTCTAAGTCTTTTTAGTTCCATTTTCTTCTCCATTTTCCTCTCCATTTTATAAGGGAATTTGGGGCCTCTCAAAAATTATACTATTGCCATGGTTTTTGTTGTTGTTTCTGCTCTTAGTATAATTCTCAAAAGATTATAGACCAAGAAGTAACTCTACTACAAATTCTTTTGTTTGACTTTAGAAAATTTAAGTATGTCAAGTTCTATTAGTTACTCAAGAAATAACTCTTCAAGCATTATGTTCAATTAGACATGGTAGCCATCAGTTCAAAGACAGCCTAAGCTATGAAGTGATTTCCAAATTTGTCAGGGCAAGAGTGAGAGTGCTTCAGTTAAAAAAAAAGAAAGAAAGAAAAAGAGAAAGGAGAGAAAGAGAGAGGAGGGGAAAAGGGGAAGGAAGGAGGAAAGAAGGAAGGAAGGAAAACAAAATCAATAAGAAAAATCCACTCTTCTTATCTATTCCATTTCTTCCAGGCTTGATTTTCTTAAATTCTTTCAACTTTCATTCACATCTAATGAAAAAATAGAGGAAATGTTTCCTGACACTGAGTTTAGCAATGTTTTTTGGATACCACATCAAAATCTTGAACAACTAATGGAAAAATAAATAAGCAAGACTAGATCAAATAAAAAAGTTTCTTTGCAAGTGCTCAACAAAATAAAAAGTCTATACTTTTTGAGAAAATGTTTTCAAATATAATTAGAAGTGATTAACATTCCAAACATAAAGAGTTCATGAAACTCAATAGCAAAAATACAAATTACCTGATTAAAACAGGAAAATATCCTGGGTAAACATTTCTTCAAATAAGTTACACAAAAGATCAGCAGGTAGAAACCACCAGGAGGTTTTATCCCATTGTTAGTAAGGCTATAATAAAAAAGATTCAAGATATCAGAAGTTAAATGCATGTAAATATTCTACATCAAAAGCTATCATTTAGATTAATGGTATAATCACACTGGGCGGATCAAAGAAAGGGAAATTTGTCGGTGAAAGAATATTAAAATAAGTCAAAGCATAAAATCAAAGTGCATTGCTTGCGTAGTGGGATGATGAAAATCCACGGTGATAAAAAGGCCACCTACTAAACAAAGATGGAGGTTAGATGGAATAAGAGAAGGTAGGAATTTGGAAGCTAACAAAATAAATATATATTGAGAAGAAATTTATAATTCAAAGTATTGAGGGAAAGATTTGAGATGCATACTTGAAGAGTTAACAAAGCAAAAATTTAGAACCTAGAAGACTTAAAAATTGATCACAGGACACTGAATGTCTCAGTCATTAATAATTTTCCAAGAGTTATAATTTTAGAATGGAACATGCATCAAATAAACCTTGCTATGATTAAAATGAGAGTGTGGGTGAGTACACAACTGGCAAAAAGCCAGAGGGGTAAATCCACACCCAACAGTGGAGAATCCATGTGAGGCCTGACGTTAGTGAGTAAAGATAAGAAAACCTAGAAAGGGTAAAGTAGAAAGGATAGAGGGTGATGAAAAGATCCATGGGCATAAAACTGGAAAAGAGATTGGTGAAGAAAACAACAAACCAGACCTAGAAGGACGGAAGGGGGTACAAAGGAGAGGAATCTACTGAAGCACTCTGCTAGAAAATGCCACAATGAGCAGGAGGAAAGGAGGGAATTGGCATGTAATGAATAGATGATAGATAGATAGATAGATAGATAGATAGATAGATAGATAGATAGATAGACAGAATTAAAAACAGAAAGAAAATGGCATAATGATGCCTATCACCTTGTCTATTTTAAAATAATAAGGTTAGTTGGAAGGTGGTAGCATGTGCCTTTAATCCCAACACTCTGCAGGCAGAGGCAGGCAGATCTCTGCTAGTTTGAGGCCAGCCTACTCTACAGAGTGAGTTCCAGAACAGGCTCTAAAGTTACACAGAGAAACCCTGTCTCAAAAACCAAAATAGTAATAAGGATTATTATTATTATTCTATCAAAAATCAAAAAAGTTGAGGCACATTACTAGCCCAACTAAGTATACTTTTGCAAACCTTTCTTTAGAGTCAGTCTGTTCTAGCTATATTCCAAGTTCTAGAATAGTAGAAAGATTTGCAGAAAAGCCTCAGCCCACTTCCTGCCATCCCTTTCTGTAAGAACAAGCAAACAGAAATTGTGTGTATCTTCTGATGGTCAAATTTAAGTGTCAACCTGAATAGGCTACATCCCCTACTTACTGACTTAAGTATTAATTCCACGTATTGTGAAGATACATGTGTGTGTGTGTGAGTGTGTGTGTGTATGTGTGAGTGTGTGTGTGCATGCACGTGTGCGTGTGTGTGTGTGTGTGTGTGTGTGTGTGTGTGTGTGTGTATTAACCTGACATGACCTGGGTAATCTATATGGACCTGATTCCAGCTGCTGAAAGGCCTCAAGACTAGAACTGACTCTTCTTTGAGAAAGCAATAACTACAGCTTTAGCTTCTGCCTCAGAGTCCAGAGAAAAAGCCATTCCAGCAGAGTTCTGACTTGCTTAGTCAGCCCCCACAGACATGTAATTATTTGCGATTTATATCTCCGAGAGGCTCTAAGAGATTAAACCAGGACCAAGATCCATACAATGGCAGGCACAGGCTATAAAAACAAAGCTGGACTGGAGTGATAAAATGTGAGTCAGGGAAAGATGTTGCTATTTTGTATTGGGTGGCCAGGAAAAGCTCACTAATAAGATGCTGTGGTTGACTGATTGTCTCACTGATGTAATTCTTCATCCCTCCATTATCCCAGCCTTTTACCATGTGACTTTGCAATACCTTTTACTAAACAGGAAGATAAATTTTCCCAGCCATTGACTAGGAGGAGAAAGATCTATTTTCCCAGTCATCCCCACCTGACTGACTGTGTTGTGAGTTTTTCTTTTTCTTGATTATTGTTGTTTTTGCCATTGAGAAATTAAAAGATGAGCAGAAACTTGAGAAGGACCTGTTATACATCACATACCTCTTGTTCTTTGGTCACAAAGATACACCAGAGCTTACAGAAGCTTCAGAGCTATTAGCCCTAATTATCCTAGGCATGGCCATAGATTAACTAAAAGGCACATGACACTAGGACTCATGAGTCTGACTATCCAAGATAAACAAGAAGAGCCCAATTGAAAAGGAGACATTTAAGGAGCCAAGTGTGAACCACAAACAAGTCTGGTTCAGATTGGGTGATGTTTATCATACATTACATGCATCGTTGTTGCTGGAATGCCCTGGTGTTTTTTATCTCTTGAAATTCAGTGTTACAGAGGCCATTGGTAACTGTTGGGTTTAAATTTTGAATGGACTTGATAGAGGCAGAAAATAAGACTGTGGTAAAGCAACAGCATTCGAAACAACAAAAACAGCCCAGAGTAAATGCTCTAATGCAAGAGTCTGCTTGGCATGAGAAGGGTCAGCATATATACCTGTGTGACAGGATTACCAAGAGAAACATATCAGGAGAAATGTCATGTCAAGTAGCAAATAGCCAAAATTATAAAGCTTTATAATATGAAGTAAGGCTTAGTGGGTCAGGAAATTTGATAGATGATTCTAAGCAAGTTGTTTTTTCGGACCTGACTTCTAGTTTTAAGTATAACCCTCAGCTGTGGAATGGAGAATGGAAATATTGTGGTAAGGGTGTGAAATAACCCTTTTGGCTCATGTGTTCAAACGTTTAGTCCCCACCCAGCTTGAAATGACTTTTGGGAAGACGGGACCATTAGAAGATAGGATGTTATTGAAGGAGGAAACAAAAGATGAAATGTGTAACCCAGAGCACTCTTTACATATTTATCCACTGAAGACAAACTCTAAAGATTCCTCTAGCAACAAATACTAACTGTTCGTGCTACTGGCATTACAGTCTGCCCTCAAAGAGACATTCACTCTTTGCCTGAAAACTTCCAAAGCTGAAAATGATGTTATCTTTTTCAAAGACCCTCTGGACTTCACTCTGTGAGTGGCTATCAGAAGCATCCACCAAACCTGCTTCTTTGTTTGCCTGATGATTACTCATGATGACTGTGTTACTTCACTTGCTTTGCCAGTCAATGGGAAAATGTCTCATGTGGCCTCAGAGCCCTCTGTTAGAAGATATTCAAGGCAAGGCCTAAAGGCACAGGTGACCAGTATCATTATTGTCAAGCAGTGTGCTACACCAGCAGAATTCCAACTCTATATGTGTGTGTCTCTGTGTGTGTGTGTGAATGCACATGTGTTGCTGTTTATTATTATTTTGTATTGATTATTTATATATTTGACAATTTTACACATCCATACTATATATTCTGATTACTTCTTTCTATCTATCATCTATCTTTCTTTCTCTATCTCATTCTCATTGCTTTCACACTCTTATCAACCACTTTCTCCCTTCCAATCCCTTTCCCAGATCCATACTTTTTCTTGAAATGGAGAATTCATTCCAGAATCCAAACTATGAGAACAGCTCAGTTTTGAATTTGATATGTCAACTTAATTTTACTACAAACCAAATGTTTTAAATGTCTTAAAAATGTGCTTTCACCTCAGCAAACCATTTCTAAAATGAAGACATGATAAAGATTGTATATGGCCAGGCTTTGTTTTGTTATTGGGTTGGGCTTTTATAGCTTAGACAGGATCTCTCACTAAGCCTGATGCTCTCTCTGCTGGCAAGGCTGACTAGCAATAAGTTTTAGGAATGCACTGGTCTTACAGGCCTCACACCCAGAACTGCTGTGGTTTAGTCAGAGCATGTGGGTGAGAGGAATCCAAACTCAGGTCTTAAAACCCCATGGCGGGTATCTTTCAAGCTGAGATATCCTCTTAGTTACTTTTCTCTAAATATAATAAAACACCATAGCCAAGACAACTTATAAAAGGGCTTATGGCTTCTGAGATTTAAAGTCGATCACTGTGGAGCAAAGGTAAGGTGACAGAAAAAGCAGACACTCATACGTAAAATCACAAGAAGGTAGCAGAAAGAACATCTTGCAGGAGGCTTTTGGAACCTGAAATACTTCCCTCAATGACTCCTCTTCCCAAAAGATCACACCTCCAAATCCTTCTCAAACAGTTCCACCAACTGGGGATGAAGTATGAAAACAATATGAGCCCATGGAGGTCATTCTCATTCAAACCACCACAGCCATCTCTTTAGCCCACAAATCTTAAAATTCCAATAGAAATAATTTCAAAGTAAAGAAGTTTCCTTAAAGATCTTTTTCTTTGTTCTTAATTACTATGGTATAGTGTCCTAATATTAACACTCAAGGAAAAAGACCTCTCAGGTTTTAAATAACTTAATAGGTCCAAAGTTATTGCAAAATGTTCTTAGGAGCAAACATTGCATAATTTCAGGGAAAGCAAACTAACAAGGTCATTCAGAGTGTGCGACTGAAGAATTCTTAGGAACATAGAATGTGAGTAAGTGAAAGTGTACCTAGAACTTACTTAGCAACATGGTGGCCACACAATACTAACCAGCATTAACTGAGAATAGGGAATCTATTGTGAAGTAAATGGGAAACATAATCATACAAGCTGTTGCTTTAATTATGCCTAATACTTGTACAAATAGCAACCAAAAAGTTGATTTGTCTTTCAAAGAATAAAGCCCTATTGTGTTATACTATGAATGCTACTTGACATGGTTTCATCAAATATATTAGAGCTGGCTCTTTGGCAGCAATTACTAATTTTTTTTCCTATTCTTAAAATCACCAAATGCTTCAATGTTTGCTTACCAGTTCTCTAAAAATACCAGTTCTGTTTAATTCTAGTAATAGGCCAGCAGACAACCTCATGAGACTTCACTGTATTTTCTTACTTCAGTCTATTACTTAGATATTTAAGAATACTTTATTCAATGGCAAAACTTATTAGACTCACACTAATGTTACAATGCACATAGTAATAAGAAATTGGGAGGAATAAATTGATGTTAGACACTATCTTTGAAAAGGTAGTGGATGTAGTTATCCTTGTAGCATTAGTCATTTCAATTAGTTTAATAGAGTTCCCAGAAAGAATATTATTTTTAAAAGTAAATGCAGACTATCATCCTTTTATGAAGCGTTAAGATGAATAACTTCTAAAAAGTATCACAGAAACAAGTATTTTCTAAAACTTTCAGCTCAATCTCTTCTTTTCCCCTTCATAGCTTTGAAACTAAAGAATGACTTCACTGTTTCCTTCAGAACTACCCAGCTGTGATAGTAGTGATGTCCAAAGCGGATGATACACAGTAAGCATAGCAGGGTTCAAATAGCACTTAATTTATGGACGATGAAATTCAGATTTTGAAAGTATTTTTATACATTATGAAACATTTTTATCCTTTTTCAATGTCTTAAATTATAAAAATTATCCATACCAATTGATAATACATAAATATGGTGGAAGTCTGTCTTCATTATAGACCATTGTATAAGCCAAGTTCACCAGCCTAGTCTGTTGGAGACTGGTCCTTCAGGCTTCAGATTTCTTTTTTCTATTGTTTTTATTGAACTATACATTTTTTTTCTGCTCCTTCCCTTCCTCACCCTCTCCTTCTAACTTCTCCCATGACCCCCCAAATTTCTTACTTACAGAATGAGGATATATAAAAACCTCTATCCATTTTTGTATGTGGTGATGTTTTTCCTGCAATGACCATAAAAATAGTTGATGTGTTAATAACTTACATTTTTAAAATATGGAATGATGTTTTATTTGCAAAACTCTTTTACATTGAGCCATTTAATCTTTACCCTTTTCTATGAGCTGATGAGACCTTTTCAACTTTTTGGAAAAGAACAGGAAGGACCTGTGGTTTTAGGAAGTATTCCAAAGGTCATTGAACTAACAAAAGCATACTCTGTTCTAGAATGCAGATCATCAGACCAAATCAAGTTCACTGAAAATTTGTAAGACATTGAAAAAAATATCATGAAAAAAGTGTTTAAAATATTCAATACTCATGTTCTCAATATTTTGAACTCCCTGGGAAATGAGTAGGAAAGCTTTCGAATGAAATTGCACTTGTCTCATCCTTCCTGAGATGCAGGCTATAATTCTGAGAAGAAGCTAATGATGGCTGAGGAAAGAAAGGGGAAATTAAGTGGAATAGGTAATAGAACATCTGTGTCTTGTCTACATATCTTGTAAAATTGAGAAACTAGTAGCTGACACTTACATTTCAAGGTAATGAGCATTGCATTGAATTTTACATCCTCATAAATGCCTTGCCTGTTTCCAACTTGTCTACCCACATAATAAGCTATATTCTTTATGGAAAGACAGCATCACCACTAAACTGAAATATCCCAGCTCACAGGGTCTTCTTAGTGAGTCAACTAAACAATACCCTAACTTTTGGCCTTTTCTTCATCATCTCTTATCAATTCCTTGACCTTCAGAAAGTTAGTAATTGTTTGTCAGATTTTCTTTAACCACTAAATCCTAAAACTAAATTTGTTAAGCATTTTAGTTATCAGGAGTGATAATCTATAAGAAATGTAAGCAAAACAAACCAATTACACTTTAAATTTCTGACAGTTTCACATGAGTAGTGTGTTTACATCATTCCCATGTGTCCCTCTCCTCTTGTCACCTCTTCATATGGCCCCCACTGAATTGCAAATTCATGAGCTCTTCTTATTGTCAGCACACACACATACATCTTAGTGTATGTATCTATAATGCATCTATGTAGTACACACACACGTATACCTATATATATGTAAAACCTGCTGAGTTAATTTAGTTTTACTCGCACGCATATGTGCTTAGGGCTAAATACTTTGGAACTGATAACCTGTGGAGGAAAACAAATTATCTTAATGTCCTCATGTTTAGAAAAGTATGTCATGACACTTCTACAAGACTGTGAACATTCATCCTGAAACTGTGAGGATCAACTAATGCCTTGCAGTTTTATAGGCCTTCTGCATATGACAGTGAGTAAAGAAAAACTTCTTACTCCCTAGAGCTTGCATTTTGTTGGGAAAGACAGATGTATAAATAAATCCATAGCTTCTCAAGTGTTAATAAGTGGTATAATGTCTTAGTTAGGGTTTCTATTGTTGCAAGGAAGCAAACGCCATGACCAAAAAGCAAGTTGATTTGGTTTGGCTTACATTTCCACATCACAGTTTATCATCAAAGTCAGTACAGGAACTGACGCAGAACAGGAACCTGGAGGGCAGAAGCTGATGCAGAGGTTATGGAGGGGTGCTGCGTATTAGTTTACTTCCCATGGCTTGCTCAGCCTGCTTTCTTCTAGAACCTAGGACCATCAGCCCAGGGATGGCACCACCAGCAATGGGCTGAGCCGTCATCCCACATCAATCACTAGTTAGGAAAATGCTACAGCTGGATCTTCTGGAGACATTTTTTTTTCAATTTAGGCTCTCTCCTCTAAGATGAGTCTATCTTGAGTCAAGCTGACATAAAACTAGCCAGGACAAATGTGGGGAATATGCTCCCATATCCACCCTTCCTCCATCCCAAACGTCCCATTCCCCCACGCTCTCCCCATCCTCCCTTTCTCACTTCTCTTTTCACATCTCCCCTTACCCCCACCCCACCCCACCCCCAAGCTCCCAATTTTTTCCTGGCAATCTTGTCTACTTTCAATATCCAGGAGGATAACTATATGTTTTTCTTTGGGTTCATCTTCTTATTTAGCTTCTCTAGGATCAAGAATTATAGGCTGCATGTCCTTTATTTGTGGCTAGGATCCACTTATGAGTGAGTACATACCAAATTCATCTTTTTGGGTATGGGTAACCTCACTCAGGATAGTGTTTTTTATTTACATCCATTTGCATGCAAAATTCAAG
>LOEQ01003023.1:99084-112676 GCA_001685075.1 Bramus lutescens | reverse complement strand
AAAATTAGGAAACCACCTTCCTCAAGACCCAGTAATACCACTTTTGGGTATATACCTAAAGGATGTTCAATCATGCCACAAGGACTTGTGCTCAACTATGTTCATAGCAGCATTGTTTGTCATAGTCAGAACCTGCAAACAACCTAAATGTCCCTTGATTGAAGAATGGATAAGGAAAATGTAGTACATTTATATAATGGAGTACTACACAGCAGAAAAAATGACATCTTGAATTTTGCAGGAAAATGGGTGGAGCTAGAAAACATCATTTTGAGTGAGGTAATCCAGACACAGAAATACAATAGTCACATGTATTCACTCATAAGTGGCTTTTAAACATAAAGCAAAGAAAATCAGTCTATAAATCACAATCCCAGGAAACTTACACAACAACGAGGACCCTAAGAGAGACATACATAGATCTAATCTATATGGGAAGTAGAAAAAGACAAGATCTCCTGAGTAAATTGGGAGCATGGGGACCTTGGGGGAGAGTTAAAGGGGAGGGGAAAGGCAGGGAGGGGAGCAGGAAAAATGCAGAGCTCAATAAAAATTAATTAAAAAAAGGAAATAATAAAAGCTACCAAGCCACATTACTAAACATAGACCAGAATTATGAGTTAATTTAAGCTGTAAGAGCTAGTTAGTAATAAACTGTAGCTAATTGACCAAACAGTTCATAATTAATATAAGCTTCTGTGTGTTTCTCTGGGACTGAATGGCTGTGGGACCAGGGAAAATGAAACTCTGTCTATACAGCATCAACTCAGTTAATCAGAAACTGGATTTTCCAGTTGATTCTAGTTTCCTTTCCACACATTCTCAGAGAGAAATTATAAAGTTACCAACATCCCCCAAAATCTTGGTGTTCTTTCTTACACTATTGGTAAATTTCATGAATACCTTAATTTTGGGATCCCAGAGCTCCTTAATTGAAATTCTATTGCCTGTGAGCTGTGACTTCTGGCTTAATATTCTTATCTTTCATGATACTTCTTAGTGGTACTATTTACACACATACAGATGATTCATCCACCTCCTGGTCACACTTCATAGTTTCCTCTATATTTTTTCCTGTGTCCCAATGTTCTTCACTGCCAGTATTGTATCATGCCATCTTCTGTGGGGCCTCCATCTATAATGCTCAAATTATCCTCCTCAAAAATAACCTCCTTGTTAAAATTCTTATACAAACTTCATTTCCTCAAAATTAATCTTAACTCTTCAATGACTTGAATTTTCTGATACTTTTATTCAAGAGAGTGGTTACTGGTCTTCACTCCATTCTTTACTCAATGTATAACCCATAGTTCTTTGCACACATAACCTTTAAATGAGCCAAAATCTTTGGATGTCATCTAATAAGTATTTACTTATATTTTTCAGCTAAATAAAGCATGTTTCTTTACTTACCAAACAACAATTACATTAAATTTAACAGACTCAAAAAATCGGTCATTTGACTATAAGAACAAGGATTTTTAAAGCTTAGTTATATTAAAACTTGGACTAGTGAATAGAAAATATGAGAATATTTAATTAATAATTTTAACTATGCTTCTTTTTAACTTTCTTTAAAAATTAGTATAATTCAGTATGTTTAACTGTGTATGTAATCTAGTACTTTCTGCTTTTGTAAATGAATAAAGAGCTTATCACTTCTAGGAATGATGATATATACTTGGAGTCCTCAGTTTTAAGAACCTTTTTTAGAAAAACTGAGTTCAAGGCCTGCCTAAGATCCATAGTAAAATACTATCAATAAACAAATAATAAATTCAGACAAAACAACACTAAAGAATTGGTCAGAATAATCACAAAACTAAAGCCAAAGTTGTTTTAAGACAATATAATAATATATCTTGATATTTGGATATACTAACAAGAGATTTTATGACAAAAATGTTAGACATGAAGTTCATTGTTTATCATGTATCAGTCACAATTTCACCCACCCCCAAAAATTACACAAAGTCTAGATGGACTACATTTTGAAGCAAAAAAATAACAGCTTTTCTCAATGTTTATTGATCATTCCTCAGTATGAGTGCAGTACAAAATATTAATCTTGGCATATTTGTACATAACATATTATTTGTGTAAATTTATGGCATTAAGTGCTTTGTGTGTATGTGTGTGTGTTTCAGTAAAGAAAAATATGTATAAAAAACATATTCCAAGGTAGGTTTACACCACTAGAAATTAAAATGAAGGACCAGAGCTCCCTTTTGAATAAAAGTTTCAGCAAATTAGATCATATGAATAAGTCTAATTTAAAGATTAGCAAAAACTAAGAAGGTTCTGTTTTTAAGTGCATAGAAACACTGAAGCATATTAATATAAAGGGATTTGATAAATTAATTGAAACAGATTTCAGGATTAAAAGTCCTCAAGACTGCTAAATTTTACAAACGGCTTAAAACAACATAGAATTTAACCTTTAAAGCACAAACCACAGCAGTTTTCAGCCCTGTTTTGATCAAGTATTTTACTTCTTAAATTAAATAACCAAACCTAAGAAGTGACTCTCCACAGTTTCCGCTGCTGTTCATGTATGCTTAATGTAACCTGTTTTTGTGCTTTGGGGTTTACATAGGCTTACAACATCAAGAGGTGTAGATTGGCTATGTTTTTGCTATCCATAAACAATATGAAATTACATATCTACAGTCATTATTGATGGATTTGCTTTCACAGTGTTTATAAAGAAGTGACAGTGAGGAAGGATGGCATGTGGGCATCTTTCAGGATAACTCAGAGGACATTGGATTAGTCAATAAATAGCTCTGACCCAGTTTCTTCACATGTAAAAGTCATCCCCAATTTGTGCAGATTTAATGAGTTGTTATATTGTCAAGTACTGTGTGGCATATCTGTAATCTAAGAGAGACGACTGAGTGAGGCAAGAGGAACTCAAGTTCAGAGCTAGCTACATAGTGAGACCCTGTCTTTAAAAATGAGTAGGTAAATGCTTGGCACATAGAAAGAACTCTGGTGACATAGACACAGTACACCAGTGTCACACACGTGAGATTCTAGCTTCGTGTGCAGGAAAAAGTTCAGCTTAAAATGTCGTTTTGGCTATTAACTAATTGTGCGAATATGACAGTTAATCTTCGAGTCTCATCTTCTCATTTATAAAATAAGGCTGATCATACTGTCCTATATATTTCGCTTATGTTCTAATACGAGTCACTTGCCTATAAGAGTTACTTAAGAGTAACTGAAAGCAATAAAAAAATTCTCATCTTGCAAAAAAAGTAAAAGGATATTATTAATTAAGATGATAATTAAGAAATTGCCTCAACTAGTCTTTTGTCACAGTGTAACAAAGGGAAAAAATGGACCATGAGAACAGTATTCAACCCAACATTATAGTTAGTTAACTGAGTTAATATTGCTGAGTTTACTTACTACATAATGCTGTCGTGTATGATGTACTTGTCTAGGTTATATATGTTTAAGAGCATGTGTATATGGATGTACATACACATGTGTGCACATGCGTTTGAAGGCTAAAGGTTCACTTTGGGTGACTTTTTTGACAGTCTTCTACCATACTTTTTGAGACAGCATGTTGCAGACTCAGTTAAGCTACCTAGCCAATTCACTTCAGGGATCCTTGTATCTTACTTTTCCTACTTACAGGGCTTGTGTTTTAACATGCACAGCCATGGCCAGCTATGCACATGAGTGCTAAGAATGGCATCCAGGTGCTAATGCTGAAGAAGAAGAACCCTTACCAAGTGAGCCATCTCCTTGACCCCAGAGGGCTCGATTTGATCCGTTTCAGTAGTAAACCCCCATTGGTGTAAATAAAAATGTTAAAAATTATTCTATGATGTGTCAAGATTTTAAAACCTCAGCATTCTATGAATCAAAGCATGGTGTTTAAGAAACAGTAGCACTGCACCGATCCTGCCAAAAAGTTCATGCTGTAAACATACCCTCAGGGAAATGGTTGGATCGGCCTCACCCAGTTATAATAATCTGCAGAATCCCAGGCACAACCATTGAATAAACAATTTAACTTTACATTAGACATGGGAGACAGGGGAGGTAATAGATACTTGGAAAGACTGTGAAGTTATTTTCATGATTACTACAATAAGAAGGAGTCTGAGACATGTAGAAAATGCAGATACTGTACATAAGACCCAACTAAATTTAAAAAGTTTCCTAATTGTGTGAGATGGTTAATTAGTTTGGCCTTTTATTGTTATGTCTTTCATTTGTCAAGACACTTAGTACACTAAGTTGTACTTATAATATTCTCCAAAATGTTGCAGGATGTGGACCTCAAGAATCCCATTCTCATGCACTTTGAGCAAATCTACATAAAGAATGATGTGGAAATTTTTATTACAGTTTAAGGTTGTATATATTTGCCTGTGTACACTTGTTGTGACATGGGCATATACATGTGGAGCTCAGAGGATTTGTGTCCCAGAAACGCCACCCAGATTGCCAGGCTTGGTGACAAGTATGTTTACCTGATGAGCCAATTTACCAGCGTGAATGTACTTCAGTATTGGAAAACAAAAATCCAACCACTCACAAACAAGGAGTTCACCCTCAAGACACAAGAATTTGAGCTATCCAATAAAAGGAATCTGTGCATTAAAGAAAATAAAGCAAAGACTACAGAGACACAAAATTCTCTGTAGATACTAGATAAGAAATCCAAACTGGATATCAGCTAAATTAACCAATATTTCAACTGTTACAATACAGACTGAGCAGGAAAAAATATGTGTGTGTACATATGTATGTATATGTATGCATTTGTGTGTATATGTATATATACATTTATACATGTAGGCACAGAAATAAAGAAATAGAGGAAATGAATTTGAGAGAAAGTAAAAGCAAAGGGGTATATGGGAAGGGCTGGAGGAAGAAAAGGGATGGCAGAAAGTGATATAATTATACTTGAATTCCAAAAAAAAGTATTTAAAAAAATTGATTTCCAGATGTGAGTTCCAGATCATCAAAGCTTTCCTTCCTTATTAATGGCAAATTAACTTATTAGTATAACACTACTTGATATCATTTCCTTTCTAAAGTTGGACCCTGCTCCATCTCTTGCCTAGTAAAGACAAAATTCCTTGGTTTACTATTATATATCACCTTCCACATCTGAGCTCCTACTTCCCATGATAACATTTGCTCTCATCCAAATTTTCTTCCAGTATTATTTATCTTTTTCGTATTACCTGCAGTTTCTTCTGCCTTAGATTGCCTTATCTATCCCTGCCTCCTTCAGGGGTAACCTTTTCCTTTCTACGGATAGACAGACCTTTGCCTACTTCCCCTCTCTCTAAGAATAGTCATTGGCATAATTACAGATACTCTTATTGTGTGTTGGGATATGTACCTTCCTTATAAGCAAGCATAGGAAAGATTCAAACAGAGTCTCTAGAGGTAAATACTTGGGTTGTTATTTGGACTTCACCTTCTATATCTGTGTAAATTTTGTAACTGAAGTAAATACAGATGCTTTTTCAATTTCCCCATTTCTTATAATATATGTAATAATAACACCTAATAGAATTATAATCCATAAAAACTCTTAGCAAATAATAGTTGCCATATTTATGTATGTGTTTTCTCATCACAGATAACAAAATTAAGGCTGATGATTAAGCAAAAGCTAAATTCAAAACCAATCCACTTTACCATTACATTATCCTGTCCTCAGAAATTCCCTAAAGTCCTCACATACCACTAAACACATTCTATCATAATTATCTCTTCACTATGAGCACATTGGAAATGGAATCTGGGTGTTACTTGTCTCTATGATGGGAGTTGTGCAGACCACTATCCTTCAGCACAATGTCTAACATAGCATGGATGCTCAATGACTGCCTAAGAAATGACTACATTTCTGTTGAGGATAAAGATTCAATATTTTAAAATTTTCTCTTTTTATACAGTATACAGAGGTATGCCAAAAGTTGAATAAGTAGTACAGATAGGTTTGACATTTGGAACAGATTATTGTACTGCTAAATAACCAAGTTATAAAGCAAGTTTTAGCAGTATCCACACCTTATAAGTTTTGCTTTCTTTACAGTTAGACATCCTTACCTTTTCCAAATGCATAAATTTATATAATCTATATAATTACACCTTATAACCTTTTACATTACTCTGATTAGTAATGAGTATTCTATTCTAGACCCTGTGTTTCTCCAGCTACGTATTCCCAAGAATTAAGGATGTCAGTCCCTTCCCACTGTTCCTGTACTAACTCCTCATAACTGCTTTCTAGATACACCAGATTGATATCCATGCTGTAAAGGACCAAGTCTACTGGATGTGTCAAGATTTTTCCCTCCTGATGACTAATGTGCTAATAGCATCTGCAATAGGAGGCAGTCAAGAGGCATTTATTTCTTGTGTGGAGCACATATGGATGGAGCAAGTTAGAATGCATTTATCATGGAGCATCCATACTTGTTGCTGTAAGGGCATTGTGGTAAGGAAGCAGTCAAGGGTTGGAAGGAAAAAAGGAAAAGAGCTAGAAGCCAGCACTTACTTGTGTTTTCACCCCCACCCAACCTGTTGCGATTTTCTTTTTATAACTTATCAAGTCCAATTTGTGCTGCCCATACACCCATAGTGTCGTTCAATAAAACATTATAAATCTATCAAAGGAGACAAAATATTGACCTCTCCTCCTCCAGAAGCCATCAACTGAAAACTGTTCCCCAGCCAGGGCTGTGGACTTGTGAATCCCTCTTGATCTCATACCAGAATGCGGATTGGCTTAAACTTGTGTGGATCATATGTAGGCTTCAATGGCTGTTTTGACTCCTTGAATGTAGCAGTCCTATCATGTCCAGAAGAAATAATTTTTCTCTGGCCCTCCCTGACCACTGCCTCCCAATGTTTCTACCTCTTTTCTGAGATGGTCCCCGAGTCCTGGGAAACAGATGAGATACAGTGCTCCCATTTGTGGCTGATCCCTCCAACTGACATTTATTCTCCTGACATTTATTCTCTACACTTTGACTGATGTAAATGTCTGCATTTCTTGTTGAATACTACACAAAGTAATTTTTTTAGATGACATCTGAAAGCTGCACTCTTCTATGGATCTAGAGATGCAAACATATCTAGAGATATGATAATATGACATATTATCAAACAGTCTGATAATACATCCATTTAGAAAAATAAGAGCAGTAGGTTCACTCCTGGGACAGATGAGCCCCCCAACCATGGGTTCTTTGCCAGATTTACAATATCGAGCAGGCGTTTCTCCTATAGAGTTGGTTTTAAATCATTCAGAAAGAGAATGGTGGCCACCCGTAACACTCATGGCACTATTGTACCCATGTGTCTTGCCATTCAGTGATTATTGTAGTCATAAGGGTTGCAGTTCAGTAAGGCTTTTGACTTACTTTCTCCCAACAACTTGCATAGCATTTTTCAGTATATGAAAGCTTGCCAGCAGGGAGAAAGCTTCCTGAACAATACCAACTTGACCTCCTCATGTCCTGTGATCAAACTGTGTGGTATATTCAGTAATAGGGTTTTACCAAGTTACCAATAGTCCAGTGATTTTAAACTCAAATATACAGTTCTAAGTCATAATGGACATAATCTATTGAAAGGTAAATGGAACATTTCACCTAACTTCCTATTAGCTTGAGTTGTCATTAAGTATTTGGGTATTTAGCCAAAGAATTCTGGATTCTTCATGTAGAGCTAGTATCAAAGGCAAGCTCTCAAGAAATACTTTACTCACAGCTAAAGGAGAAGATGCTGTCCTGTTGTCCTAAAAGGAACTGAGAAGTTAAATACTAGAGCAGTGATATCAGTGAGAATATGGTTGGGTACATTCTTTATGGTGAATTTAACCATATAGTATAAATAGGTGGCTTTGTTTTAGATATTTGTAACTACTAACTAACATGAGATTGTTTCAAACTCTATTCTACAGCACCACAATTTATATTTTGTAAGGTTATCTTTATATTTTCACTATATTTATTTATTTAGTGTGTGCATGTGTGTGTGTGTGCATGCACGCATGCATGTGCGCATGTGACAGACAGAGACATGTGTACCACAGTGTGCCACAGTGTGGCTGTGGAGGTCAAAGGACAAATTTTAGAGTTAGTTTCTTGCTTAGATCATGTGGATCTTGGGAGATTGAAATCAGGACATCAGACTTGTCAGCAACACCTTTACACACTAAGCTATCTTGCCAGCACAGTTTTCACCCTGATTAGAAAAGAAAACTCTGCTGTGCTGTGCTTTGTCCTAACAGGATCCACATGCAGAAATGAGAGAAGGTTAACAACAGAAAAACAGAAATGTTTGTGGAGGTCCAGGTTCCCAAGAAGAAAGACTGTTTTGGTTTTATAGTGCGGGAAACTTTTCATTTTATAATCAGTAGAAATGCTCGTTTGCCAGATCACAGTTTCAGAAATTTGATGGCAAACCCAGTAAACAGAGGCCTGGCTATGTTTCCACACCAATAAGGAAAAGCTATTTGCCAGTGTAAACTTGGGCAGCATTGTTTTAAGGCAGCTGCTGCCTCTCTTATCAGACATATGCAGGTCAAAGAAGAAAACCGGGAGGTCTCAAGAACCCACCTCTGCTCAGCAGGCAAACATTCTATCAGATTGGTTCCCGTGGTGAGGATGGACGTTACAACTGCTAATAAATCTGAAGGGTTACTTCTGCTCTTTAAAGGGAGGAAAAGGAACTGTGTGGCTTTGTAAGAAAGGAAACCGCGAGTGAATCCAATCTACAGAGAAATCAATTTCACACGGCCATAATTCAAGGAAATGGGGCTGTATGTAATGACGCGGAAATTCATTTTGCTCCTTAAAATTTCAACTTTCTTCATGGCTACAATTATTTTTGAAAACAGCTTGGAATTTTTTTCCTCATCACCCTCTGCAACGTTCTTGCTAAGCATGGGAATCTATGAGACACAGGCTCAGCCGTGACTCATTACTATTGTTTCCTTTAGCTTTTCTCACACCGCATCCTGCATCATTTCCCTTTTCTCAAGAACTAGAAAGAGCACAGGAAAAAAATGTTCTAAAACACACTAAACATGGAGTGAGAAATATTCTAGGTTCGCTAAATTTGCCTTTGCTTTCCCCAGGAGTACATTTAAGAGTTTGCACGGAAATCATTTTCAAATGCAAATTTCTCATGTAGCAGCATAGTTGGTAAATTTCTGCTTCTTCTGTTTTTGAACAAGGGAAAGAGGAAATTTTTTTCTCATTTCTACTTTTGCTGAAGATAATGACTAAACACGTTTTTAATAGCAGTAGAAATGATAACAACAGTATATTTTTAGAAATTCCCAGAACCTGAGAAATAGAAAACTCCATGTAACTTGGCTTTAGAAATTATGACAGCTATGGCTTTAAGAGTGATCATTTTAAATGAACAAGCATGCTTAGAGTCACGTTCTGAGTGAAGAAACATTTTCATAAACATATTTAAGAAAGTTGAGAGTACAGTGTGTTACTTGATGCAGTCAAACAGTGCCGCATTCCAGTTCCCAGACCAAAGTCTCCAACAGAAGGACCGCATTGTGGATGGAGAACTATAGAGTGATATTGTGGAAGGAAGATTGAGGACTTATTCAATATATAAAACTTACTGCAGACAATAAAAGCTGCAGAAAAGTCTCAGGCTTGGTAAGAAATCAATCATCTAATCTTATCTGTCAAGAGAGGAAGCCAAGTCTACGGGTACAGTTGTGTATCTAGTGTCATGTTGAAATGGAGTGATCTAGATGAACTGCCAAAGTTTTGGATTCCAAACCTGTAACTTGGTGGTATTGTATTTAATATTACTTGCACCTCCATTAAGTAAAGTTTATTGCATATCAAACCCTTAGAATTATCACATTTGAAAAGATTAATAATTTCAATTTTGTTTAAGGTAGAGAATATATAAATGTAATTTTGTTTGTTTTTGTTTGAGACAGAGTTTCTCTCTGCAGCCCTGTCTGACTATAACTCAATTTGTAGACCAAGCTGGCCTTGGAATCATAGAAATACACCTACTTCTGACTCCCAAGTGCTAGAATTAAAGGCGTACCTGGCCATAAATGTATATTTGTGTTACACCTCTATTATTCTGTCACTGTTGTCATTTTAGTACAATATTAAAGATGCTATAAATAGAGGAACTCACAATGATAAATTCATTAATCTTTTATGCATTTGTCAAAATTAGTCAAATTTTCTGAAATTAGGTTGGTGTAGGAGTTCCTTCTGTGTGTTGTTTTCATTGGTTAATGAATAAAGAGACTGCCTTGGCCTTTTGATATGGCAGAACTTAGGTAGGCGGGAAAATAGAACTGAATGCTGGGAGGAAGAAGGGCAGAATCAGAGAAGCCATGGATCCTCAACCTGTGAAGGATGCCAGTTAGAATTTCACCTGGTAAGTCAATGCCACATGGTGATACACAGATTAATAGAAATGGGTTAAATTAAAATGTAAGAATTAGCTAATAAGAAACTAGAGCTAATGGGCCAAGAATTGATTTAATTAATACAGTTTCTGTGTGGTTATTTCGGGGCTAAGCTAGCCAGGTGACTTGGATGAACAAGCAGCCTCTCCTTGCAATATTGGGTTCTATTTTCTCTTATTTAAAATCATTATAAACCTCACGAGTTCTAAGCTTCTAAAAATCGAGTTAGATGGTATAAATGAAAATTCCCAGCATGTCATCTGCCACTAGGGAAATACAAACACACCACCTTAGATGAGAGCATGCTATCTAAAGTTCAGATGACAATATGACATTAAAAAGCACCCAGTCAAGTTGCTGCTAAACAAGCGTTTGTGTTGTGATAATGAAGAGGACAGTAAGGCAAACAGAACATGAAGACTTCATGAAGTAGCAACAGTGACACTCAGGATAAGCCACAAAACAAAAAATTCATAGCAAAAGATGGGAGTTGAATGTGAAAAGAAAGAGAATTGGTTGAGTGGTTGGTGGAGTATGCAGGCAAAGATGGTCTAAGTGTGATTGAAAGGCAAGGGCTGGAAGAGAAGCCATGAATAAAACATCTTAGACCAAGGAGAAGCAGAGGAGATTTTCTGAAAGTAATAAAACATGGAATTGGACAAATAGAAGCCTCTCAGAAGCCTTCAGTGCTGGTGGGAGGGAGGTGCATTTGTTATCATAATGATATGCCCTAGATTTCAAAGTAAGGAGATGAGGTAAAAGTGGGGATTTATAAACTAATAAGATAGTAATAAAAGATATGATGTATTATATTAGGGGGAAAATATCTAAGAAGATAGAGAGATAAAGTAAAGGCAATTCTAATCATCTAAAAACAAGGAAAGATAGGCCTGGAGTAAGGATTCTAAGATGGCTAACATGCATTTGTAAGTAGGCAATTGCCAATGGCCGGAACTGTCCTTGTCGGGCCTCCTAGACCAAAGCAAATCTCCTCACAGCCAGGCAAAGTACAAATCCAGGATTCTGCCCTTTCTGTGGACAGTTATAGACAAGGACCCAGGTCCCTCACTCAGCCCCAGCAACGTGCTCTGTGTGTCTAGCCTAGTGATCTCCCTTCTTAGAACTGTTTGCTACCGAGGCCTTCCTACTTGAACAAAACCTTGAACACCTGCTTTTCCACTGACTAAGAATGCAAACTTTTACTCTTAGACTCCCCCTCTTGTTGATCCTTGCCTCCAGCCCGGGTTCTGTAACCTGAAAAAGCCTTGTCTTAGGGTTTTGATAACTGTGGAGGAGATCCTGTGTATGTGTTAATACGTGACTCTCACTCTGTGACCTTTGGCAAGGAAATGCAGTATTAGGGAGGTAGTGATTGCTCTATGTGTGTGTGCTAACTTAACAAATCATTCAAGGCCTGACCTCCACATCCAGTTAATGTGCTGTCCAAACTTACTGGTCAAACCACAGGCCCCTCAGGTCTCTCCTTCTCAGCTTGACTCTAGACAAGAGGCAGGGAAAACTTTAAAACATTGAACACAAAAGAGGCCTGAGTCCTGATCTTGTATGAAATGAGCCTATCCTCTCAGTCCTCAGAAATATAGACTCTCTGTACAAAATGTTTGGAGGGAGAAACTTATTAATATTTAAAAAACAAGCTTCAAACTCTTTAAACAAAGATTACAACAGTGTTTCAATTTCAAATTCATATTCAACATGTTAAAAACCCATATTTCATGTTGCAGACTAACTTAGAGAAACTTTCATTGTCAAATGTTGCTGAAATTAATAAACTATAGGGATCTCAAAGCTCATCCAACCAGAAAATGACAGAATGCCTGGCAACTCCTTCAAAGTGAGAAGGTGGAGAAATAAGAAAAGGGGCCTATTTTTTTTAACTTCCATTGTGTTCGACTTTAGCATATTCAATTTTCAAGTTCATGCAAAAAGCAGTGCGTTTGTTTTGTCATGCATCGGTGCCCCGATCACAGTTCTGACTTCCTATGGGAGTATCACTGCCTAATAAGAGCCAAGGAAGCTCATCAATCAGTGTGTTCAAATGCTAGCCGCTCATTAATGCTGATTCCACCTGGGGAATGTACACAGTTTCCTTCTCTGCTTTGTCCTTCCAGCAGGCTTCCTTGGACCATCATCACAGATTAAACAGTCCCATGCCTCTTCCACTGTGTTGCTATCCGCGCATGTGCCCACATACTCTAAAGACCTGGTAGCCATGCTCTGTGTCCCTTAGATTATGTGTTATACCGACACCTCCAAAGAGAACAAACTGTTCTCTTCTTTCATTCATAAATCCTGATGTACACATCAATAACACCACATTTGAGGTACTACCAATTCTGTGAGGAGAAGTTCCGGTATAAAGCAGTATTTAAACTCTCTTCTAAACTTTACCATCATGTTAACTTTACTTGTGAGGTTTTTTTTTTCAAACATGGCAAAAGAATTTTTTTCCTCATAATGAAACTGTGTTATTTTTCATAAAGTTACTAATAGCTCACTGATACGTGGCTGTTTCTTACTTCCCTAATTCTTCCTAGTTTTACATAATTTGCTTCTCATCATTTGAGTTTCCTGGTGAGTAACTACTGCTTGGTATATAATCCTTCGATATATGAAACTTAGGCAAACCCATCAAACATTAAAACAAACAAATCTCAATAGACTGAAGAGAAACATAATTTTTATTTCATGTGCTTGCAAATGACCTGTAGACAAGGAGGATCCTTGGAGGAATCTAGAAGAGTCCTCTCAGAAGCACTGTCAATGTGGATCTATCAGGCAGGGTCACTAAATAATCAGCAAGTCCTCTGCAGAAATGTTTTATTTTAATCAGACAGGTTCTATAAACTTATCTGAAGTGCAAGACTCACATAAGATCACAGAGAAATCATCTCCCCACAACAATTCCGAAGTTTTAAGGGAAGATTGGCAGAAATATTTTTTTTTCATGAGCATAGGCATGGAACATGGAAGGTAAACCCCTAATTGTTATTAAAGAGAGAAAGTGGGATTAAAACATATTTTGAGAAATATATAAGATTACATTGGCTTTTGCATTAGGTAGATAGATGATAGATATATAGATAGATAGATAGATAGATAGATAGATAGATAG
>LOEQ01003023.1:0-24210 GCA_001685075.1 Bramus lutescens | reverse complement strand
CCATTGAGGGGCATCTAGGTTGTTTCCACGTTCTGGCTATTACAAATAATGCTGTCTTTCTTATGAGAGAAGCTTTGGGGTAAGGATGAACAGGATTTACTAAATGAAGATAAGGCAAAATTCATTTACTAATTTCCTTTAAGAAGCTCATGTATAGACATTTCTGTATTTATTTCAAACTCTTCTCCACTCTCAATATATAAGTCTTCAGCATATTTATTTTTTTCTCATTAAGTTCCACAAAACTAAAAGAAAAGGCTTACATTCCAATTGTGTTTTAAGTCTTAACAGTGATGTACAATATCCCCAGTCAGAACTTGTATGGTTTCTTTTTCTTTGATTTAGTTTCAGCCATGACAAGCCTTCATAGTTATGGGTAAACAACAGTTCACACTCACTGCATATGAGTTCTCCCCAGCCTCCCTGTTCTAGGACTGGAAAGATGCCTGGAATTAGTGGAGCTGGGCATTAGCAGCTCCTCACTGTTTGAAATATGTTCTTGTCATTTTTCTTTTATTTTGGAACTCATTATTATAGATTCATTAAGACCCTGTATATTTCTGCCAGGAAATAAAGGGATATAGTTTACTTAAAAATTACTGAATGCATATAAATGAGCTCATTACCACCTTAAGCAAAATAAGCCTGATTCAGAAGACAAATACTGTATGTTTTCTCTCACTTTTAGACTCTATGTCTTATGGTAAGGGGGAAGGAAGAAGAAAGAGAGGGTAAAGAGACATAAATATGGTGAAAATACAAAAAAGACTGAAAAGACTTTGTCATTCTGAAAACTCCAATTGTATATGTCGAATTATTTTAATTTATTTCCCAATTTTTGAGAATTTCACAGAAGAGTAACTGCGTTTACATCATTTCCACTTCATTCTCTCCCCTCCCACTCCTCCTGTACTCCCAATCACTCTCAAATCCATGATTTCTGAAATTATTGTTATTGCATATGTGCATGTTTCCATGCATCTGTGTAAATACAGCCTTCTGCATCCATTTAGTGTTGCTCTTCCCATGTGTATGTGGTTAGGGCTGTCACTTAGGATTGCATACCATCAAGGGATTCATTCTTGGAGAAGGCCGATTCCCCGTCTCTAGGGGCCATTAATTACCGGTAGCTCTTCATCTAAGGGTGGGTGGGGCCTTATGAAATTTCACCGCCCACAAAGGAATGTCAGCTATTGTTGTTACACAGGTCTTGTTTAGTTGGTCACATTATTAAGATTTCATGAGTGCAGCTCCCCAGTTATATACAGAAAACAGCAGGCTTTTAGAGTCTTTCTGCCCCCTCTCCTTCTCCTTCAGTGCGCCATGAGCCTTAGGTGATGGATTTCGTTATAGGTGAACTTTTTAAAATTTGGCATCCCACAGTGACTGATTCTCTACATTTCTACCAGTTGGGGATTTATATGACGGTATCTGTCTGAGACAAAAAAAAAGAAAGGAAGGAAGGAAGGAAAGAAAAAAAGAAAGAAAGAAAGAAAGAAAGAAAGAAAGAAAGAAAGANAGAAAGAAAGAAAGAAAGAAAGAAAGAAAGAAAGAAAGAAAGAGGAAAAAAGAAGCTCTTTTGATGAAGGATGAAAACTACGCTTTTCTGTGGCTAAAAGGATGAGTATTTGGAATTCAGTAAGTAATTACACTGATTTGGGAAGGTAGCCCCAGTAAGTTCTCTCTAGGATCCATGACCTCGTCAGCCACAGGGAGACAGCTAGGATAACAAAGAATAACGGGGTATGAGTTCTCTCTTGTTGAGTAGGCCTTAGTTCCAATTGGACTTCTGCTTCTGCTTACTCCTAAGATCTAAATGCCACTACTGCGCCCTTGTGGGTGTCTTGTCATGTTTGTCATTGTGTCTTATAGGCTCTGCAATGAGTAGGATTGTTGTCGTCTTTGCTCCGTTGAAAGCTTGCATAGCACCTTTGCATTCTATAGGAGCTGGTCCTCAGGGCGGAGGCTTCCAGGTCACAACCAGTTCAAATCTTCCAAGTCCTGTGTCCAAAGTGCATGATGTCTTCAACAACTGGGTCTTACCTTTAGGTTCTTGGAGGCAACCAAAGGCGATGGCCATATTCTTTATTATTTTAGGGATCTCTTGGACTACTTTGAGGTTTCCCATGCCGGATACTAGTAGTCTGTGACCCTTTTGAGGTACATTGTGCATTATGACCACAATTTGCTAATTTCACTTAAAATATGTGTGTATACATTTTTAAGTAAATAAAGTAATATAATTCCCTATGGCTTTTTAAACATCCTTTTTGTACTTTATCCATTCTCCTCTGGCTCTCTGTATTTTTCTCTCCTTCTTTCTTCTCTCCAGATAGAGCCCCCTCCAAGTTTTTCTATTTTTCATTCTATAGTGCCTGTATCCTGCCATCCCCTTCTCTAGACTTAAAGGAATGGGAGAAGGTGAGGTGGAAATGATATGGAAGTATTCATGCATTAAATTCTCAAGAAACATATTAAAAGAAGAAACAGCAAAAATTTTCTTTGATCCACAAAAAAGAGAAAGAAAATTCTAAGCCAAGAAAATGGATGTACAAATACTTTTCAAAGTCTTTTTATATTGCCAATCATTTAAGATGATGTTTTGGAGTCCTTTATATGGAAATTAGCATCTAATTTGTATTTATCAATTCATTTACTACGTTATTTTATTAGGCCTTCAAATTAAGAAGCTAGCAAGCAGGTGGCAAGTTTTATTATGGGTGGGTGTTACATACATAAAGCAAAGAGGTGAGAACGAATGAATTTATAAAAAAACTAAACTTGACATCTGCAAATAAAATTTTAAGTATCGTGTGGTAATGTTTTTCTACTGGTAAAGAAGGAGGGATTGAAGCTTGCTGAGCTGATGACTTCAGCTGTAGTGAATGGAAATGTTTCTTAGCCCCCAGGAATCTAGGCTACTGAGTAGCTGCTGTGCGTGGATTATTTATAAGAGCATTTACTGGTAAGAGAAAGGGTCGAAACCTTAGACAGGCACTTAGCTGTGACTAAGGCAGGTTTATTTCTGATTCCAGAGCACTGGAGGGGAAGTCACTCCATGACTCAGAGCATTGTGATGGGCCAGCTGTTCACGGGCTCCTCTCCAGTGTGTGCTCATACCTCACCATGCCAGACAGAAGACTCACCGGAACATAATTCCAGTGAGTTCACTCTCTTGACACAGTTTCCACATCAGGGGTAGAGAGGACCATGTGGTCACTCTGTCTTCAGTGCTTCAACAGTCGTGTGCACTGTGTCCCAAATGGCACATGTATGCAACCGCCATGTCTCCTTTCTCTTAGGAATATTTGGTGAGAGTCAAGACTGTCTTGATAAGATACACATTAAAACGACAAGTCACGCTTCTCAGTATGCCACATCACAGATATGATCCTTGCTTCCGCCAGAGCCACGGTTGTTTGTTTATGTTTTGTTACTTTGAAACCTAGCAGAATTAAGACATAATCTAAAATGAGCAGACCCTAAATCTGGTGACATAAACATATATCACAATATTTTGTATTAGTGTCTTTTTTTACTCAAATGCTCAGATGTTAGCAAGGGAAAGTATTACTTCAAAAGAATATAAAAGGAAATTGAATTTATGAAAACAAAGTCCCTGTTCATCATTTTTCAAAATAATTGATTCCATTTCTCTTTTAAACTATCATTTATATTTGGGAATACGTAAGACTGCTCATATATACATAAGATACACATATACCATATTTCATTCCCAAATTGATCTTAGTTATCCAAGATTATAGGTCTAGAAAGTCCATTTTAAGTTGATCATAACTAGACCTGTGACTCCGTTTAGTTGGTTTGGTTTTTCAGTTTTTTTGGGGGAGCAGTTATATTTGTTTAGTAATTCTTTTGTGTATCACCCTCCATCCCCAGGAAGCCTTCTCATTTCCTGCCGGAATTAGGCTTTTTGCTGCTTTGTCTTTTATTTGTCTAAGTTCTGTCATTTTGCTCTTGAAACTATGCTGCCCTAGTGGCAGGCACTGGTAGGTTTTGGGCCCAACATATAGAAAACAGCCAATAGGTGTTTGAAAGTGTGACACTAACAGTGTAAGTCTATTAATAGATGACGGGATAGCCTAANAATGTAATCACTGGGTCCTCATTCAGGTCCCATCTGTGGACTGGACTATCTGATGATTTAGTTCATGGCCAACAGATTTAAACTCTTGAGTTAGAACAATTAATTTCTCTTCAGTATTATTACATAAACCATGTGTATAAAATACACAAAATATTCAATTTTCTTTTTTAAGTTATTTATTTTTGTGAGTGTGTGTGTGTGCATGCGTGCACACCCCCCCCCAGCAAAGGCACCCCAGTCAGAGAACAAATGGAAGTTGGTACCCTCCTTCCACTGTGTGGGTCCGAGTGGTGGAACTCGGGTCTCCAGGCTTGGTGCCAGGTGCCGATTCTGAGCCATGTTCTTGATAATTAGATACCAAAAAAGGAAATCATCAGCATTATTTATTTCAATATTTGACTCCTACAAGCAGGAACAGAAAGAGGGTGTATCATTTTATATGGAGAATGGAAAGTCAGGAGGCTTGCGAAACGTGATTTGGTTGCTTCCATGGAATATTGTCAGACCAATAGGAGCTGGCGAAGAACTTTTATGGACAGTATAAATAATTTGAGCCTTAGACATCATTACCAGTTGATATTTTCTTTCCTGAGGACCAGCTGTTCAAGAGTACCCCGGAACAGAGCCAGGCACAGTTGAGACTCGGCTGGAGCTTGGCAGCGCCGCAGATTCCTCTGCAGCAATGTCGGTATTAGAAGAAAGCCGGCCGTTTGCTCAACAACTATCCAATGTCTATTTCACTATACTCTCCCTTTTCTGTTTTAAACTTTTTGTGAAAATCAGCCTTGCCATCCTTAGTCATTTCTACATCGTGAAAGGCAACCGAAAGGAGGCCGCCAGGATAGCAGCTGAATTTTATGGCGTAACTCAAGGACAAGGTACGTTTATGATCACAGGCTCCTGTTTCAAGTGAAGTTGAACTATCATTTGATCTTCAATCCAAGAAAACATCACAGGTTCTCTTTATGGAGTGTTTTGAAGACTTTACTGGGAGGAAGTTCTTGTAACTTACTTTCATTGGCTTCATGGAAAAAGATAGCTATTTTTCAGTGTAAATGCTTGGGCAGCATGAGACTATAGCATTAAGTATAGATATCCTTGCCTATTAATCATTTAAAAAATTACATATTTCATTTTCCACATTGTTGCTTCAGAGAATAATGAAGAGATAACTAATTTGACTTCAATTGTCCTATAACGTTAAATTCAGCATTGTAATTTTTTAAAGGATATATTAAAATCATATATAAAAGTGTCCAATTGAGCCTGGTGGTGCAATGTGTATTCCTAGCAACTCAGGTGGTGGAGGCAGGAGGATTGTAATCTCTGGGCTTCACTGGGCTTTAGTGAGTTCAAGTAGAGTCAAGAGAGTGTACTGAGCCCCCATCTCACAAAGAGGACTGAACGGAAGACTGTGGATAGCTCAGTAGGAAAGCATCCCCTCATATATGAAAGGCCATAGGCTCAAACCTCAGCACTGAACAATTAATTAAAGTAAAATGAAATAATTGGTGTTAAACAGAGGATTTCAGAATTGTTTATCATACAATTTTATAACTTTATTGTGGAATAAAACCCAGAAACTAGCATTTATGGACATATTTTCCTAAAGGGATTGATACTGCTTTGTTTGGATTGTGGAAATTGTTTACTACAAGACAGGATCATGAATAAGCAAATCTGATGTTTGTGCAGCCGGGCTCATCAGTGCATTTTAGAAGAAATTGAAATGAGATGAAATAAAAAAGTAGTACCACCATTCACAGATTTTAAATTTTATAAGACCATTCTATGCTAGATAGTAAAAATGATTCACGTGTTGGTTGGAAAAGTGACGTTTTAATTTCTTGTAATCTTCCAGTTTATTTCTGATTTGGAATTACCCAAGCCAATATTGTATATGTGTCCTGATACCCCCAGGCAATTTAAATATTCAAAGTAAAAACTTACCATCACATAATTAGAGAATACAGCATTTTTAAGAAAGAGCCTTTTAAGTTGTTTTGAAACTAATTTTCCTATATATTTTAATTTTTTATGTGATTCACTTTAAAGTCCAAGCTACAGTCGGTGTGTGGGAATGTTGAATAAAGCTGAGGAATCCTAAATGGTTTGTGGAGACATGACTGTCCTCTAAGGAGTGTAAACTGAGGACCTCATCTACAAACTCAGTGAGGAAAATCTGAGTGCCCAGAAGTTCTCATAGAGGAAATAAAACCTAGATGAAATAGGCTGCAACCCGTTGTCTGCCAGCACTGATTCCGAACTAGCATTAAAAAACAATGTCTTTACTTTATGGTCCATGGAAAATAAAATTGTCATTTGGTAGATGGAGTATTTGGATACTAAATGAAAACATAAAAATACCTTTTAAAACCTAAGTCATATTTCTAGATGTGGCTAAGCAAATTATGAGATTATAAGGTGTTAAAATGTATCTTTACAGAAACTGTATAGCTCGTTATTTCAGAGACAGACCTTATCTCCATTTTATAAGAACAATCATACATAAAGTAGTGAAACGTTGACTAAAAAGAAGAAAGATATTTCTGCCTTCACAAAGATGGCAGAGCAGACCATGGAAACATCAAACATCTTTCTGCGCATCTTGGCAAATAAGAGAAGCAGGTATCCTCTTTTAGATCCTAGTGTTCTCGTTCAGGCAATTCCTGTGCATATATGAAATTACTGGTGTTTTTACTATCTCTTTAGAGTCTTTTAAAATACATTAGAATTGTAGGATTTTCCTCAGATAGTAGAAACACATCCCCTGAAAATATACAAAGTTTTGAAAATCTTTACTATGTTTATAACATTTGCTGTACTTAACAAAACTCCTTTCCAATACCATGTAGTAGTCTCTATATATTTAACACCAGAATCTTTTCTTGTAATTCTTATTCAAGGTGAGCATAATTGTTTTCAATTTTATTTTAACATTAGGGAGATAAATCAAACGCCTTGAAAAAAATCTTATTCTCCTGTTTAGGAAAATTATTTCTTGCCCAGAAAATATTATTTCTCTATTTTATATAGCTCTTTAAATTTTTAAATCTTAATATACTATTTAGTATTTGCATATGTCTAATATTGACCACTCAGGTTTATTTATTGTTGTATAGTCAAGCAATTTCCTCTTCCCTTGGTAAGATTGTCACTGTCATTCCACTTTGAATTAGGTTCCTCATTCGCACTTTCAGGGCTTAGCCTGATTGCTCCCCAAAATTTCTGGAGTGCAGTCGCCAAACCCATAAAGCAAGGCTGATAAGTGTATTTCATGTCTTTCGCAACAATGGAGACCTTACTGACAACATGCTCCATGTCTTCCCAAGAGGTATCACACTTGAGTAGGAAACAGAAGACCCCTCTGCCTACCTAAATGCTATTGCAAGGCAGCTCATTGTGTTAGGCAGTGGAGGCTTCACTGCTGTTGACATCAGCTGGCAAACCCTGTGCAATCAAGCTTGAGATGAAGGTCTGATTACAAACCAGAAACCCGACACACTACATGGTGGATAAGCTAGCTTAAGATGTTTCCTCCTTGATCCCTGCACAACTCCAGTAAACTTCTTATCACCGCCTTTTCATCTCTGAAGACTTCTTGACCCTTCATCACACTGAAGGGACTCATTCTTTGCTTAGCCTCTCTATTTTTAATATAGTTGCTTCAGTTAAAAACTCCAATTAGAGTGCTATTGTCTTTCATGGGATGATGTCAGTAATAAATTTCTACTCTACATTGAGGCTGACTGTGAGACTAAAGACTTGTGACTTATTTTCCTCTGTAATACGAAATGGTTAAGAAAAACATAATATTGAAGGGTATCTTAATTGGATGAAATCATTCCAAGGCCCAAGAAAAAGACATTAAGTACCCATAAATATCTCAAGACAAGTCAAGAGCTCTCGCATATTAAGGGCAATATTTGTCAAGTTCAATCAAAGACTTTAAGATTCACAGTAATTTTACTTTCAAGAAAATGGAGTCAGTTCTAAACATCTGTTTCTTGAGTCCCTGTGATAGCAAGATAATAAAGATGGAAAATGTGTTGTTCTTTGGAATGAGTACTTTTTACATGGACTACTGAGCAAGGAATCACTTTCAGAAGCTAAAGAATTAGAGTGCCCTTTACACACTTAGACTGCCACGGAGATATTTTCCCACAGGAGGCAGATGTTTTCTTGATCTCAGGCATGACCAGAGGCATGGATTTCAGGATGCACAATGGAGAACAGCACTCAGTAAAGATTGTGTATATAAACTCTACAAATAAAAACTCCCAGATATGAAAAAAATTGAATATGAGACAAATATTTTTGATTTTTGAAGCTACTAGGAATCATGAGAGTTTGAGTATATATGAAGGTGGGGAGATAAAAGGGATGTAAATAAAAACAAATTACTATAGATTTACATAGTAGTAGATGAAGTTGCACAGCAGGACATGTTTGCAATAAATAGACCAGTTTGTATTTTGCCAGAAGATTAAGAAATGGTACTTAAATTTATACTTGTGTTTATGTCTCTGTGAAAATATCACAGTGAAACACCTTTTTGTATGTCAAATAAAAAATAGGGTTAAAATTATGGAGAGCTTGATTAGTTTGATAGTGATTATATGACTGGAAAAGAAACAACAACAACAAGAAATAATACAAGAACAAATCGGTGAAGCCATTGATGAACATTGGCATGAGGGCATTTATGACTTTAGACTAAGTAGGTATCTCATAAATATATATTAGCATGTCATCAGAGTGGGAATTGACCAGCCACATGGATCAATATGCATGTCATCATAAAGGGGACTCTTAGCTGCCCTGTGAATCTGGTAGGCCACCTAACTTCAGTATGAAATGTCAAGAGAAATCAGGACATGGCAAAGCTGGAATCTTCTTTTCCCTTTGTGTTATGTTTATTCAACATATGAACCCTCTTTACTTATTTTAAAAATCACCGGGTAGCTTCCTGATTATGATTTGGTCCCTCCTGTAAGAACGGTCTGGCTTTCCTTTCAGAGTGTTTTAGACTGAGATTTTTAATACTTACTTCAAAATAGTGTATCTATCTTTTGATATTCGTGTTCTTTATTTTGAGCTTTGAGGGTTGCAAATGCACCTTTGATGTAATTGTTTCAAAATAAATTCAATTTCTGATCCTTCAAGGACTTGAACAAAATATTTGGCTGTGGAAAATAACTCAAAGAAATATGTCCCTGTGAGTCTGTGGGCTGCCTTCTGAAAGTATCTGGGGACACTGAATCTCACAAGGAAGTCCTTTTGTGGTCGAGACTGAGGAACTTAAGATGCATGAAAATTTATATCTGTAATTCTGATTTCACGCATTTCTGAACTTACGTTTGGCATCATGGTTACCATCAAACATACGTTTATTGTAATATGTATAGTTGAGACTTGAAAGTAGAATATAATATAATACGCTACCTCCTGTCAAATGTCAAAGCAAGTTGTGATATTGAAGAATAGTACAACCAAGACATAAAAAGAAGCTAGATTTATATCCAACACAGCCTTGCTGTGTTGATGTTTGCTTTAATAACTAAACTTGGTAGTAGCTTCAAGCAATATCAGAAATGATATGCATTCTACCATTTCTGAAGAATAATGTTTTGTGTGCTACTGTTTGGTTATTTATGAGATCAGTTGTCGTAGAAACACCTCTTATGTCAACAATGAATACCTTCAGAAGGCAGGTAGGATGAGGTCTTTAATGGTTTACATTACATAAATGTGTAAAAACCACCATGAACATATTTTCTGGACTTAGATGAAATAATAGCTCTCTATAGGAATAACTGAAATAAACAGATGTGCTCTTAAATGACAAAACACATTACACGAAAAAGATGTTTTAATTTGTCCAAGCTCTGTTCTATTTTAGAATGCCAGAACATCTTTTGTAGAAGAGGCTATTGTTCTCTGGTGACTCAAAAAGAAATTTGAGAACAAGGTTTTAAGCTTAGAAATGGACTGTCAGGTTTTAATATATTTATAATTTCTCCTGCTGTGTTTGGTGAGAAATGCATTAATTCTAGACTTAGAGAACATAACAACTCATGGTGTTTGACAGCATAAGTTTTCTTAGGAATATACTTCTTATGCATTTGTTCCTTTCTTCAGGTATAATTTTATCATTCTATATCTCCTTCTTACAAAGTCCACACTATTTATTTTCATTTGCCCAAAGTCAAAGGTACTGCATTTGGCATTAAGATACAATATACCAAAGCTCACAGTCTCCTGAATGTGTGGGATATTTTACAGAGTCAACCAATTGCTATGGGGGTATGAAAGGAGAGGACCCAGCCAGTTTCAAGCTGTAATAACGATATTCATGTTCACTTTCCCAATTGTGCACGTTTCTTTTAGAATGTTTTGAATTTCAAATTCTCCACTTCTGCTCCATATGTCTTGTTCAATTCTCAACTTGTCACATCTGAGTCATATATATCACACATACAGCTTTACCCCAATCATTTCCCTGTTTAGCATTTTTATTTCTAGGAAAGGCACTTGCTGGTGTTCTCAGATTTTCTAGGCTTTTTGAAGAAATGGCATGGTCAGCCCATAAACTCATAAAATTTTCTTGTCTATGTAGGAAGTAAAGAGGTAAAAATGAATTCTTAACTTGTTTCCTGTATTACTGTTTCTTTTAGAAATTGGTAAGAAGTTCTTAAAATTGGCTATTTTTCTTATTTGTTGACATAGTTAAGATAGTCCTCAGTCAACTCAGACCAACAAATATTGGATATCACTTTATTCCTGGCACAGTGTTGTATGTTGCATGCTCACATTATATATATAATGAATATATATAGTATACACAGAATACATATGGAATATATGCATATATACTTTCTAGACAGACTATTTATTAAACTACAGCATGTATGTGGTACAATATTTTTTACTTATTTTTTACTAAAAGGAGACAATGTAATTAAGAGCCAAATGTTACACATGTAAAATAAACAAACAGCAAACAAGGCACAATTCATAAAGTCCTAAAAGGAAAATGACCACATTTAGAATTCAGTGGTGGGGGGAATATGGGGTTCACTCATAAAGATAGCATAATTTAAGGCAGAAAATATGTTTATGAAGAAGTATAAATAAGATCAAGTTGCATGCAAAGAAAAAGAGGGCAAATTTAAAATTAGAAACATAAGAAGCATTGGTTAATTTTTACTGAAGACTGAAGTACAAATTTTAGAGGTAATGGTAACTTGGTTGCGTAGATGATGTACCTTTTCTCAGATCCTGTACCCAGATGCCACAGTTCTGTTCAGAACTTTCTAATGTCTTTACTGGATTAAGCATATGAAAGTGCCACAAGTTTATGGGAGGAATAATTACCACCATAAGTACTTTGTCATGTCCTTTTTGTAATGATTCAGTGTGTCATGGTCTACATTGTATGAACTGAATATCAGAGAAGGTAGATGACTTCTTTGTTATAGGCTTAGCAATGCATGTACTCATAGTGACTCTTAGTCCTTGTTGTAAGGAGTCAGTGTGCCATAGTATACACTGTATGAACTGCATGTCGGAGAAGGTGGCTGACCTCCTTGTTGTGGGCTTAGCAGGGCATGTCCTCACTGTGTCTCCATGAATATTTAATGGATACTGGCAAAAACTAGTATACTAAGTACGTTTCTGTATTGAAGAAAGATTTTTCTCAATGACTCCCTTTGTGTACCAACAATGTGATCTGAAAGATAATTATTTAGAATGTATTTTCCTCCAAATCCACACTGAAGTGGAAGGAAAGGATGAAGGATATGTATTTATGTGTATGTATGTATGTAAATGTGTGTAGGTATGTATATATGTATTTAAGTGTGTATGTGTGAGCTGTGAGGGACATTTGGCAATTCTTCTTCACCAGCACAGGGAACAATTCTTCTTTCCAGCCTTTCTTTGTTAATATTGCAAAATGAACCATGCGCTTTGAGACTGGGAATGGTCAGTTATTTCAGATAGTGTCGTGAGTAAGCAGTCTGCGTTAAATTTAGAGACAAACTGAATGCTATATAATTTTTGACCAGGCAAAACCCCATGAGTTTCTTTGAGAAAAAGTTTGAATGTCATTTTATTATATTTAAGGGAGTCTGGAAAAGGCTGAAAGACTAAGAAGCTTGGGTGGTGTGAGGAAGATAGGTTTTCATGGCCTCCTTTCGCTCTCTAGCCAGAACAAGTCTGTCTTCATGAGTCTTCCTAAGCTAGGCAATAGAAAAGTTTTTTTTTTCCCAAAGAATAAGATAATATTTACAACTAAACTATCTCAGTAAGGTCTTATTTAATAAGGCATATGCAGCATTGTAGAACCTGACAAGACTATATGACCAACCACCAAGCAGCCATTCAACATTCTTAGCAGGGTATCAGAAGAACAGTTAAGATTTCGGGCCCCTCAGGAATGTGCATTACCGTGAAGTGGTATGAAGGCAGCTTTTCTCCATCAGGCCAGCTGAAATATCCATGGCACCGTTACCTACCGAGTAAAATAGAAACCTTCAGAAATCCACAAACTCTTTCCAGAAGGCTTATCTTCTTAAACTCCTCCGGGCAGAGAACAAACAAACTGAAATATAACACCGGAATACCACTCATGTTCTTAAATAGATGCACTGGCTCCCGGGAGCAGTCAAGTATGCTGCTTGAGTCCCAGGGAACATGGCAACAATTAAATTGAGCTTGATACCCTGAAAACCTACTGTTCTCCATCCTAAGGTCATAAAGTCCCTCATTAGAGTGAGCTAGGGGAGACTGCCCGAGGGTGGGAAGAAGCCACCCAAGCCGTCTGAAAAGACTTCATTACAGTATAATAGTGCTTCAGTCATGAGTGCAGAAGCAAGAACGTCTCTGTGGCCCAACTCAGTACCAACTAAGCACATCCTTGACTGACCATTGATGAGAAATGAAAGTACTTATTTTTCTGAATTCTAACCTGTTTCTAGGAATGTAATAACTTTCCTTCAAGTGAAAGCAAAAAGGATTTTTTTAGAACTGTGTGGTATGGCAAACATGTGACCAGATCTGGAACCTGTTCATTGTCCCTTAAACTTGATCCACAGTGGTAATTTGGAAAATGAAGGAGTGTTAGTACGTTTTGAGTTCAAACATACAGAAGATCATGAATAGTGTCTTCATAGTGACTCTTCTCGCATTTCAAGTCTAGGAGTTGATTCTTTAATCCCAGCACTTGGGAGGCAGAGGGAGTCAGATCTCTGTGAGTTCGAGGCCAGCCTAATCTGCAGAGTGAGCTCCAGGACAGAAAGAAAAACCAAACCAAACCTTTGATTCTTCTTTCACCTTTATCGTTCCACTTCGTGCAGTTATGATGAAATGGCTTGCTGACTAAGTTTTATGGCTTTTTTTCTAGTCTTAAAAAAAGTCAACAAAATAAGACCAATTTAGGTCACAAGAATCTCCTGAACTTTAAGTCCTACAACAATATTTGTATGTCTAATTGTTCCGGTATTTCAAGAATATGGAAGATGGAAGAGTCTTTCAAGAAAGCTGAGCAAGTAGAATCTACTGAAATGGATTTTATTTTTAAAATTTCATGTATGAAAGTCAATTGGATTAAACAATGAAATTAATTATTTAAAGGTCATTCTTATTACTGTTAGGAATATTTTCCTAATGCAAGCTCTCCACCTACGCAAAAACCCCAATCAAGCCAAATCAAAACAAGCCAAATTAAGAGATATCCAGGTTTAAAGGGAGTTCTGCACTCCTGAGTGGCCCTAAGAGAGAACAAGGAAGCCGCACAAATGCGACCACCTGGAGGAAGAATAGGAGACCACGTGTTCCTCTTTTGGGAGTTCATTTAAATATTCTTGGGCATGGTCCTGACCTCCCCCCAACACTCAGGGAGGGGTCAGGACCTGGCCTGCTGGGATTTGGAGTCCAAAGTGCTTATTCTCAGGGTCAGGGGGCTAGGATAGATGCAAGGGGCTGGGGCCTAAGCTCCCAACTTAATATTTACTATGTTATAGAACCATAGAATTTAATTCTATAGAGTTAATTCGAAATAAGTCTACAGAATCAAAATTGATATTTTCATTTTTAAGATATTTTTAAAAGACAAAATTGATATTCAGGTGAAAAAGAAAAGTATACTTAGCACATATCTACTTAACATGAGATAACTACAACTCTTGTCAAGTCATTGAGTATAGAATAAATGTTAACAATATGATAGAGGACATTTCAAGACCGTTGGTAGTCTGAAGAAGGAAATTATAGCTTACTAGACAAGATGTCACTTAATCTTTGAAAGAACTGTTCATGGCACACAGGAAGAGCAGTGCTTTAGATATTGAAGAAACTCAGTAAATAATTTTAGAATGAATAAAAGACCCTTAGAGAAAATGGGGATTAAAGTTGCATTACAAATGGCCAAGTAAATTAGTCAGACAGACACATATCTATTACGGTTCTAGCTTGCTTTAGTTGTGAGAGCCATGGAAAATAGCTTAGTGTCTGCGGGCCTCAGTTTCTTCATCAGTAAAATAAAAATAACTACCTGTACTCCCATGGATCAGTGTAAATTTTACATGAGAGATATGTTGTCTAAAATTACCAAAAACCACTTCCTACTATATCTGGTTTATAACTTACACTGTGTAAATGTTAGCTTTTTACATAACATTGCTATTTTTAAAAAATGGTATATAGCTTGCCATAATTTAGTAGTGAAACTGCTGATATGGTATCCAATCCTAAGTGGTCAGCCCTAAACATTCTTACATAATGATAACAATAATTGGATCTAGTCTGTTGTTGTTGTTGGGTGTGTGTGTGTATGTGTGTAACAATAGTTATTCTAGAAGAAGTCACAAATTTGAGAGATGGTGAAGACATGGAAGTAGCTGGAGGGGGGATATAAATACTGCGTACTCATGAATGAAATTCCAAAAGAATTAAAAATTAAAAAAGAAAACACTTCAGAATTCTAATAAGAAACAATGTTGCCAAAAAGCATGTGATCATGCCAGGTTGTGTCTACTAAGCATGTCTTATATGCCAACTGTGTTAATTCAATAGGTAAATAATTTCAGAACCCAAGTGTTTGATTATATTTGTCAGTTTTATACTAATCGATGGGGGCCCTACAGTATTTAGTAAGTTGTTATATGCTCATTAAATACCTAGAAGTAGAACAGTTTCAAGTCAGCTTCTGCTGGCTGCAAACTTCTGCTACTACCAACAGCTACTTCTACTCCAGTCCTTCATGCTCACAAAAGAAGCAGAGAGGGAGCAACAACAAGAACAACAACAAAAATCAAAGCCCAAATTTGTGATTCTCTGTCCCACCACTCTGCCTGCTCTCCCTGCTGTCTCCACCATTCAGAAGGATGAGTATCAGAGAATTGGAATTATTCAGATTCTACAAAACAGAGCTGCCTAAAGACCCAAGCAAGATAAGCAGTAAATTTTATGTTAAAGATTATGGATATCCTTGGTTGATACTGTGATATCCTTCGTGAAGATCAGCCGTCTTGAGCCATCACCTAGAACTGGAGCAAAGCAGTGCAAGTGATTGGCTGTGGACCCAACCTAAGCAGAATTCTGTTTTGACAGCCTAGCTCACACATGGGACTTTCCTCTATGATCTGTCCATGTCAAAGGGATTTTCCTTCACAGAAATGCTTTGAACAGAAATCATTCAGGTTTTAAAAATGTATTATCTGTCTTTTTAAAATGTTGTCAAACATTGGTTCCTGCTAGACTTCAGGTATATAGATAGCATGTGTGGTGATTCATCTAGCTTCCTGCCCAAATTCTAGGCAGCTCCACTGGAGATTTGTTTGTCATCTTAATGACAGGGAAGGAGAGAACATCATCCTCATCAGTGGGTTAAGCCTTCTGTTTGACAAAGACGGTGCTTGAACAGCACTCATGGCCGATCTGCCAAAGTGGACAAGCTTGGCATTTAATGTTAGAATTGAGGCCCATGTGAGTCATGGCTTTCTATGTTTTCTGTTCTTAAGCACTTTTGCAAATACACTCAAATTTCATGTGAAAAAAAAATCAACATAGAAATACGAACAGCTGCCAGAAACCAAATCTTCTTTAAGTACATGTTTAGTCATAGTTTAAAAAAATGGTGTGAGTAGAACTCTGTGGAGGAGAATGGTTATATGTAAAATATATTAAGTCCTTATCTATGGTGCATGTCGTATCTGTTTACTTAGCAGCTGTTATATTCAGACTAGAGAACACAAGTTGCTATGTTTACTCTCTCTACAGATTTGTGACCTTTCTAAGTTTGCAATCTAGCAACTCCTAGAGATATAAATGTATTTGAACAAAGTATAGTTTGTAACAAAAATGCTCCTTTATGAGATTAATAAACACTTTGTCCTTACACAAGTGTTGGAGGCTAGCCTAAAGATTTCTTTTATGAACTTCATTAGACAATATTTCATGACATATGTAGTATTGGTTATTAGATATGGTTTTGCCTTCTTTATTTTGTATTCACTGGTGCAAAAATGTTATCCTGTAGGGCTGGGTAGCAAAAGAGTATGCTGGAAAGAGCTTAAGGTAGCAGCAGACACCCTAGGCTTCACTGTCACTTTGCTCTTAATCTTGGTGGTGATGTAGCCTAACACTTTGCCTTTCTTAACATCAGTTTCATCACCAAGATGCATTAGACAGTTGTGTTTGAATTCCACCCACTCACCCCCAATCTCACTGACACTCTCTTTTAAAATGATCTGGAAGCTCACTTCAGAAGCAGATGCCTTGGACAATCCTATGTGTGAAGACACCGTCCTGCCCATCCCAAGACCCTCAGACAGTTCTATGGAATACATAAGGCTTTTTGAAGGTATCTGCGAGTCATTGGGGTAGACAGTACCTAAGTCTGCTTTTAGTTCTAAAATGTGATGTGTTCATATTTTGACTTGTAGCTATTTCTGTACCACAGAAACTTTCAGCATAGAGAGCCACAGTTCTCTCTTGACATTGTTGTGCTGTTCTCAGCAAGTCTGCAAATGGCAGTTATTTTAGGGCTCTTCCTTTGGACTTGCAAATGATATACACTTCTATAACTTACTCCCTCTCAAGTATCTCCCATGCTGAGTTGCAGCACATTGTGGGTAAAGTTATCTTTTATTTGTGTCGCTTCTCATCGCCTCCACCAAGCACATTTAGTGGACCTAGAAAAAGCTGTTAGATCATATTTAGTGTCTTTTTTGCTCCATGAGAATAAACACTTACTCCTTGGTGTACCTGGGAGAACCACTATTCTCTTATTGTTCCTACTCATAGAGCAGGTATTCTGAATATTTAGACAGTTGTCAAGAGCGACCCAGTAATACTCAGCATGCAACAAAGGTCAACAGAAAAGACACTTTGGTCTCTATTCTTAGAGCTCTATGATTTCTGGTAACACCTTCCTTTACTTAAAAACCATTCTCGCTGTGGTTTTGTTCTTGGTGTCATTGTTAATTGGCTACCTGTTGAGGTTTTGTGCTAAGCTGACATCATTATGTTACAATTACTCTCATTTTGTGTGTGTGTGTGTTTTTCTGTACTGAATTGGCCAGACCAGAGACGTGAATATAAGGTTTGTTAGCAGCATAACAAAGCAGCCAGTTTTACCCTGTGAAGTTAGCATGGGGCAGCCAGTATTGTGCCTGTTCGCAAATGCCACTAGTTAATTCAGATATCCAGATCTACAGTTACCCATAATCCACCCAATCTCTCCCTTTTGAGCCGCTTGTGTCCCCAAATCAGCCCTACAAAGAGTCTTATGTAGGACACCAGCTTCTCCTCTTGTCATTTGTCAAGAGTATATTCACAGACAGACATGTTTGCACCCTTTTCCTGTAGGTTCAGCTTCATTTTTGCTTTCCTCCACTTCACATAAGCACTCATACCTATTAGTGAGGTCCACCATAGTGACTCGAAGCCCAACATCAGGTACAAAGGCTTCCTAATATGATTCTGCAAAGGTAGAACACATAATTTAGCAAAACATACCCCTCATGCTCAGAGAGATCAAGCTAACAGAACTGTCATAAGGCCTCTAATGGTTGCTACAAGAAAATTTAGGATAATATCATTTGTGAATATATGGAAAATTTTTCAAGTATTCACTAATTAAATCCAGCATGCTTAATGAGCTTCCAAAGAAATTTATTATGAACATTTTCTATTTTAAATAGCATTCTGGTTCTATTGGAAAGAATAATGTTTTGGTGCATACAAACTTGCTTTTGTAAAGAGCACAGACAAATTTGTGAAATTTCTCCATACATACTGATGATAAAATGTTCTTTGTATCTTACTTCAAGTGCTATTTTCTTGCTATACTGACCATCTTTCCTGGAAGTGTGTGACTTTTAAGCTGCCTATGCCCTTTCCTGCCCACTCTGCTCTAGCCAAGAGGGGAAATATCAGGAACCACAAGACTGTCAACTGTAGGTTTCACTGAGTTGTGAAACAAAGGCTAACTGTTAGATAACAATCCCTATGGACCTCCTGTTTGACTTGCCCTCAGGCTTCACCTACCCTCATTTATATTACTGGACCAACAGACTTAGCTTTTCATGTTCACATAGAATAGAATAATAAGTAAAATGGACCAAGAATGGGGATCTGAAGTATCTCCTAGAATTGTACAGACACATGGCCTTGTAAGGAAGCTCCAGCACGGCCTGTCGGGAGTGAGTAATGCTGCTCTGTAAGGAGGAAAACTTGCCCCTGGGAGGTAAGGCCTTCTCAGGGGCTTTGTGATGCTATAAAGTGGCGATCCTGCCTGGTCCTAGCTGACTCATCTGTGATTTGGATGGTGAAATAAACACCTGTTATGGATGAGAACCGTACAGTTTAGAAAATGGAGTGAGGGCAATGGCGCTGCTCAAAGGGAAAAGGTGGTTGCTATGCAAGCCTGACCAAGCAGAGTTTAATCCTTGGAGTGGCCCATGTGAGACACACACACACACACACACACACACAAACACACACACACACAACCCCGTATAGACACAACAATAATAGAGTATAAAATATTTTCCCAATAATGAAGGATTTAAAGAACATATGAATTAAAGTTCCCCTGTAGAAGCAAACTTATAAATTGAGCTCTATGGGAAAGAAAAACTGTCAAGCTGTTCTATAATAAAATTGCTGTTTCTTTCTTTGATGGAATACTGTGATTACAGTGAAAATGGTAGAAACAGATGCTAAAATATTTATATATAAAATTATGAACTGAGATTTGTTGCCAAATATCCTAGAAGCCTTTTTAGAGTACAATGATGGTGATGTCGATGTATTTGCTCAGTAAAACACTGGGAAAGGAACCGATCTAGACTTGAGTAGGGGCTTGCTTGTTTATCCTATCTATTTTTGACAGTGGAAGAAAAACTTGTTCTTGATTCAAGAACCATCATTCAGAAATATACTCTCAGAAATGCTAATCTTTGAATAATCATGGATTCAACCAAATGCTACCTCTGAGAAGCAACAATCTATGTGGACTGGTTATACCAACTTAAGAAAAAAGGTTAAATTTGTGCCTTGAAGTTAGATTTGTAAGTGGTCAGCAGGTAGGCCCTCTTTCTATTTTTTTAAGTTCATCCTTGCCTAATTGTGTCTTACATCCTTATATAGATTTTTGTCATAATTCTTCTCAGGTTTTAGCTTTCTGGCTTGTAGTGTCTAGAAGAAAGACTCTTTCTCCTCCATAAGAACTTCCATGTCTTAAGTGACTTCTGGTGCCTTTGTCTGAGTCATTTCTAGTTTCACCATCTCACTGGGTACTAGTCACCATACCAAAGATGCCTATGAGTGGTCTCCATTGGCTCCTTGATTTACTCTTTAAGATGGCATGCCATGTAAAAGATGGGCCAGGGAAATAACATAGTCACTCAGGCCTTATGGTCATAATACACAACTTAGGTGGAGAGTCAGACACAGACAGTTTAATATAATACATCATATCTAAGACTGTTTCAAGGACAAAATTGTTCCAATACTTGAAGCTTTTTGTATTTATTTATTTTTTACATTAATGAAAGCATGAGGGTGAAAAATCTTGAGCTTAAAACTGAAGTTTCTTTAATTTTTTTAAACAAAAAAATACTATTTACTTTTAATGTAAGAATTCATACTCTCTTAGTGAGTGTAAGCTATGCCACAAGGAGCCAGTGGTTAAGTATCATTGTCTCAAGTCAATACCAAAGGCTGAATAGGCTGTTCTACTCTTTATTTCATCTGGGGAACGAGCCACCCATACCAATCGCCCTAGCTGAGCTGTCTCCAAGCTTAAGATTTATTGGGAATATCTAGGTCCTTCAGTTGTAATATATGGTGCCTAAAACTCATGTACTAACTTTTCTTTTGTGTGTGGCATAAAAACTGAATCAAAGAATCTTAGAGACAGAAGAGTATGACGACACCCACACAGCCAATGCTTTAGGAAATGAGGAAGGGATATAGATAGTTAGGTGACTTTTCCAGGTCAGAGGAAAGACATGTTTTTGGTATCCGTTAGTGATTTGTTGATGTAAGTAGCAGCACTGTAATGTGGCAGCAGATGTCAACAGGTAAAGCATGGAAAATCATTTTATTCAATGATTCGTTTTCCTCCTCCTTGACTTATTACAGGGGGACAGAGCTCCAATTATTTCATTTCCTTTATGGGCCAATAGCAGCTAGAGCCTTAAAGATGGTACTAAAGAAATGAAGGCAGATAATTGGCTCTGTCACCATTTTTCATCTGGGCAGATCTCAATATGTTAATATATTGTAATATGATAAGCAGCTCAGTCAAGCTGTGCAGTCCCATCACAGGTTAGTTGTTCTTCTTCCTCCACCATGGACTGTTAACCCTGCTCAATCCTACATGCCAGCAATGAACAAATAAATATATAACAGACACATGTTTAGCTTTTTCTCTCATCTCTCCAACTTCTCCTTCCTTTACCTTTTAGGGTGAAAAATCTCAGCCATACTTAAATTGCCTACTGACATCTGCTTTAGAAATGACCCCTGAAAAATCACGGTAGTGAACTGTGCCTATGGGAATAAGATGTCTGTGATTTTTCAATTCTAAACTTAGATCCTTAGAAAATTAAAACACAAGTTAGATACCAACGGATCCATATGCACATTGCACATATAACGCTTATTTCTGATGGTGCTGGGGTAAAGCCTAAGGACTCTTTGAGCCTGAGCCTTCCGACCAGGAAGTTCTGTCCAGCCTTTATCAGTGGGCAGTTTTACATTTGGTTGAGTTGCATATCATTGAAATAGGCTTCGACATTAAAGCAACAGCAAAGTGATGTTAGTAACATTTCACGATTTGCATCACACAAACAGTTAAATATTTCTTGCTGCGGAGAGGCTCCGCTTTAAAAATAGAAAATGCTGCAGCCTTTCTGGCCCTTCCCCCACACTGCATCTACCAGTCCCTTTCCAAGTATTTTTGAATAGAGCTCAAGGCTGAAGCTTTTCTCCAGGCAGCACACAGGAACCTTTGTGAAAGTCGAAAGGGGAGGAAAAAGTAGGTAGAGAGCCAGATGCTAATATTTCTTCTGGGGAATAGCACTTGTATTCATGACACCTGCTTGTTACAGACAAACACACCAACCAAAGTATGTCTGCAGACATTGCTGTGGAAGGGAACGCCATTAAGCAAATCCTCCCGAAAAGAAAACTAGCAAATGTAGAGGAATGTTCTTCTAAGCGAAAAGCTAGCTGGGGTATTCTGACCAGTCAAGGTTGGTATAGCAGCCATTTGCAGTAAACTACATTGACCTAGTTTGGCAAATACTAACTTTAAACTGTGGGCGCTTTCCAGAATGTAGATTCTGAGGCGGGAACATTTGACGTGGCAGAGGACTGTCCAGCAGTTTCATCCTTTAGTGTGTTTGAAAATGCATCTGCCGAGTCTCCACTGTGATTGGATATTAAAGACAATGATCAACTTTTAGATGCTGTGTTAATCCTCTTTGCATTTTAGCAGTGAACTCTACATTGGCATGGGAATGGAAACACGCTATTATGCAGAAAAAGACTGTTTAGAAACAATATGAATTTTCAATCATGTATTTTAGACCATAAGCTAGAAGCGTGATTTAAGTAAGAAACTGAGTACAAGGTCTTTGTTGAAATGTCTTTACATTTTGTGAATTTTAATGATAGAAAATTGTGTTAAGTATGAAGAAGATTGAACACAGTAGTTCAAAGAGCAGTTCTGGGAGGGAACTTTATGTTAAAAGCAGAAAATAGCTTAGCAAATAACAGAACACTAATATAGTCCATAAAAGATTTAAATACTGGAAATGTGGAATCGGAAACAAACTATCATTCCATCGTAACAATTATGTTTACTATATAATAGGGTCTGAAGATTGTTATTTATAAATTATTCATTTTCAAATAAAGCAGTTTTAAGCCAGATACATATTTTTAAAAGACTGAAACATGCAATTGGATTGTTTCTCCTCACTACAAACAGATCTCCTTATTTAAGATTATCAATATGCTTAACAATAAAAGGGCCGAACAGCATGAGCAGTTTGACTGTGAGGAAAACAGGCAGAAAGGCAAAAGAACAAGCAGTCCCTTTAAAATATGAAAGCCTAATGCAGCAGTGACCTACAAATTGTTTTTCTCTTGTGTGTTTTTTATGCGCTGGGAATAGTGACAGCTGTTGGAAAGCATCACCAAGTAGCTTCGTGCGTCCTTCTAAGCCTTTACGTCCACAGTGAATGCAGTGCTTTTGGTAGAAATTATGATCTTTTAGACTTTCGTTAAATGGAGAGAAAATTATCCCAGTGGTAGACCTCAAGAAGTGACAATGCTAGATTTGTGAGAGATGGCCAAAAAAGTGCCTGAAATCACCTAAATGAGTCTCTGGCGTCTTAGTGCTGATAGAGGCTCCATGGGAGGTTGAAAGTAAGCTACAAAATTATGATAAATAACCTTTGACCTACTTTGAATATATTGAAATTATGGTAAATGGGAAATTCACTATATTTTTGAGGGGAAAACAAGACTTAGAAAACTTCTACTTGTTTAAGCTTCAGGATTTTCCAACACTGTTAATGAGTATAAATAGGTCCAGTCCTGATGGAGGTCATTTAATGGTAAGGATTAAAATTTTTGGAATTTTCTGAGCATAAACGTAGGGATATTCACAAAGGTAAGTGAATCTGCTAATTTCCTAAATCTAGAAGCCATTTGAGGGCTAGCAAAATTATAGATAGGTTGAATTGTGATTTACCAATAAGGAGATTTTAAGGACTCCAAATTAAGAGTTCTATTATGTTAGATTATCTATTTAAATATCTAAGTGGAAAAGTTGAATAGTTAGCTAGCTGGACATGAACTATCAAATTGAGAGGAAAGGACTGGTCTGGAGACAAACAACTGGGGTAAACAACATGGGTAATGTCTGTACACAGAAAAATGGTTCAGAGGGTACAAAGTTCATGTCCCTAGTCAAGCTTGCCAACCTGAGTTTGCCTTAGAAATCTGCATAGTCGAAAGAAAAATGCCTCCCACAAGATTTCTAATAGCCACCCTCATGTGCTGGCCTGCATCTACTTGTGACACACACACACATGTACAAATACAGATACACAATAAATAATCAAATGTAATAATAAGTATATTGATAATTAGTTGATATGTGATAAGGTAAATAGTAATATATATGACTATCATAAGTGATTAGTACCAAATAGTATTTATATAAAATACCACAGAATTGTATTTGTAACATGAAACAATGACAGTATAACTAAATGAAACAAGTGGAGTCCTGGCATGGTAGGTTACTTCTGTAGCTCAGCCTACTGGAGGCTGAGGCAGGTTGATTGTCATGAGTTTGAGGCCAGCCTGATCTACCTGATGAGTTCCAGTATGGCCTGGACTACAGAGGGATACACTGTCTAAAAACCTTGAAAACAGAACCCCTAATAGATTCAAGACAGAGTGTATCATATGATTGCATCTCCATTTAAGCACTTGTTTATTTTTTAAAAGTTATGAACAGGCCAGGCGGTGGTGGCACACACCTTTAATCCCAGCACTCAGGAGGCAGAGGC
>LOEQ01003022.1:147736-180157 GCA_001685075.1 Bramus lutescens | reverse complement strand
TGTTGTTATTTCGGATGTAAAGCTAGCCGTGTGGGAGCTGGGCTGGACGAAAAGAAGGCCTGTTCCCCTTTCACTACAGCCAACAAGAAGAAAAAGAAAAGTCTTAGCTGACAAAGTCACGCATAGCAAAGATGAAGAGGAGAAGGAGAAAAGGGGGGAATGAGGAGAAGGAGGAGATGGGAGACAGGAGAGAACAGAGGTTTGAGTAATGAAGAAAAAGCATATTTGAGGACAACTAGTAGAGAAAGAAGTAAAGCCATTTTGAAAACTATGTAAAACTTAGAGCTAATAAGGCAAAATTCTGCAGTGCGCACATCCTCCCAGAAAGGTGCTCAGATGAAGGCTCTCCAGGTTCTGTCTATGGAAGTGAACCTGGTTAGTCTCTTCCTATTGGGTGCTGCTACTGAACATCCACTAAAGAAGCTCCATCATGAGAAAGATACTGTCTATCCAGTAGAAAGTATTATCCAAAGGTTACAATGTGGAGCCCTGTGGTATAATACTATTTTAACTAGGTAAAGATGTGCTACATTTGTTTATGTTGTGGAATATTATTTTAACTCTGTAAAGGTGTGTTACATTTGTTTATGCTGCATTTCTTTAACTATGTACAGATGTGTTGCTTTGGTTTACCTTGCCTGCCTAAGGCACCTGATTGGTCTAATAAAAAGCTGAATTGCCAATAGCTAGGCAGTAGAGGGACAGGAGGAACTGGTGGGCAGAGAGAATAAGTAGGAGGAGGAATCAAGGCTTGGGAGGAGAAGAGAGAATAAGGGAGAAAGAGAGGGAGATGCCCAGGGCCAGGCAGCCAGGCAGCCAGGCAGTTACCAGACAGACAGACATGTAGGAAGCAGTGAAAGTGGGACATGCAGAATGAAAGAAAGGTCAAAGCTCCCAGGCAAAACATAGATTAAGAGAAATGGGTTAAATTAAGTTATAAGAACTCGTAGGACAAGTGTAAGAGAAGGCTGAGCGTTCATAATTAATGTCTTGATTTAGGAGCTGATTGTAGGTCCAAGGAAGCCTGCTACCAAACCCTGTCAGATATTAACCAGTTTTTTCTCCAACTAGCAATTTTATCTTAGTGTGCTTTTATTAAGTTGCCTATAAATTCCCAGCTTCTCAAGGGATTTTTGAAAGTTCTCCTATCTTTTGAGTTTTCTTAATTGATGAAGGAAATAAAATCTTTGAAGTGGTTTCAGTTTGCATCTATCTAACAGTAATTATTTCTTTTAAATTATGCTTTAAAATAAGAGATGAAGATTAAAAAGAAAACATGGCAGAACTCTTGTTTCTTCGTTTCATACTTGGATCACTACTCTGGCATCCTTTGAGCTCATTTCAAATTCTTCACAAGTCCTTGTGAGTTAGATTCCTCAGTTTTGCACCCGAAACAGTGATGGTGTCATGGTGAGTATAGAGCCGAAGAAAGAGGCTTTGAGGAAGACCTTGATTATAACCCAGTAGGGCTGAGGAAATGAGGAACTGCCAGGTCAAATGGAAAGGTTTTTCCTCTTTACCCCCAAACCACAGATACTCTGCACCCTCACTCCCCACCCACACAACACCACACCATCAGAATTACAAAAAAAATCATCTATAAAAGGAAGTCTTTGTGGACCATTAGCTCTAGATGGTGAAAGGGGTTGGAGTAGCTATGAAAGCTTATATATCAAAAGATGGAATGCTATCAGACATTGTCACTCTACTGTGAGCCCTCAACTCAGGGGTAACATGATAATAATAGTTGTCTTTTTCTCCCTGGAGTTAGGAAGCACAGTTGAGAACCATGAGGCAGGCAGCACAGTCCTAGATGGTTGCTGCTTTGATAGAAAGTCGAAGGTTCAGTTTCTGCCCTGGGTTAGCCTGTGTTCCTGGGGGTTGTTGAGATGAGAAAAACGTGACTATCTCCCTGTTTGTTTAGCATGAAGCACTCATAAAAAAGCTACTATAAAAATTTTAAAGACTTTACCAAAGGTAATTTTACCAAACTACCAGAAGGTTCACATGGACCTCAGAGAAAGGACTCAGAGGGTTCTACTGGGTACTCACAGAAAAGCAGAGGGGATACAGCAGCCAGGGGAGGTTAGCCCCTCTCTGGTAATGGACTTGAAATGATATTACTGAATTCCTCAGCTTCCTCTTTGATCTGGCCATAGTAAGTCCTGTAAAGATGGACTTGGAAATAATGCAGGGTAAGAAAATCCATGGGCCTTGACTGAAATTTCATTTAAGGAGAGGGGAAAGGCTGACCAGTATAAACTTCAAAGGGAAACTTATGATCTAAAACTGTTGGTCTAAAACTCATCTTTTATGAGCAGAATATGTCATAAATAGGGACACAAACATGCATGTGTCTACAGTGTCAAAATTTATTGAACAATAATAATTTGCACTGAGCCAGCAACCTCTGCAGGAGTAGGTACAAGGGAGCGACCACTGAGGGAGCAGGCCCAAGCCAGAGATATCAGCAGGACCCAGCCCAAGCCAGGAAACTTCACAGGAACAGGCCCAAGCCAGGGACATCTGCAGAATAGGCCTGAGCCAGCAGCCTCAGCAGCAGACCCAGGAAGCAACCTCAGCTGGAGCAGTCCCAAGCAAGCAACTTTCCTAGGAGCAAGCACAAATGACCTCTGAGATTGCAAAGCAACACCTGGGAATGCTGAGCGACTTCCAGGAACACCAAGTGATCTTCAAGAGACTGGAACTGTGGTCCTGACTGCACCATGGGGAGCAACCATCTGAGACTTGGATCCACTGACACCTGGAAGATTGATCACCAGAGACAAAGCCCCAACCACAACAATAAGTAGGAAAGATGAGTAGACAAGGTAAGAGCACACTCAACACCTCAAAGAGCAACACGACACCAACAAAAACTAGTGGCTCTACAATAGCAAGACTTGAACACCCCAATATAGATGAAGCAGAAGAAAATGACCTAAAAATAACTTTAGGAGAATGTCTGAGGCCATTAAAGAGGGAACGAAAAATTTCGTCAAAGAAATGGAGGAAAAGACAAAGAAAAAATTGCAAGAAATCAACATAGCCCTTCAAGAAAACGCAATCAAACAGATGAAAAAATTCAAGACTTGAAATTCAAAATAGAGACAATAAAGAAAACACAAACCAAGGGAATTCTGGAAATGGAAAATATGAGAAAATGATCAGGAACCACAAATGTAAGAAACATAAAACTGCAGAATACAAGAGATGGAAGAGAGAATCTCAAGCGCTGAAAATACAACAGAGGAAACAGACTCATTGGCCAAAGAAAACATTAAATCTAACAATAGCTTGACACAAAATATTCAGGAAATATGGAATACCATGAAAAGACCAAACTTAATAATAGAAGAAGAAGAAGTCCAACTCAAAAGCACAGAAAATATATTCAACAAAATCATAGAAAAAAACTTTCCCAGCCTAAAGAAAGATACAAATATGAAGATACAAGAAGCTTACAGGAAATGAAACAGACTGGATCAAAAGCAAAAAGTACCTTTGCCACATAATAATTAAAACACTAAACATACAGAACAAAGAATGAATATTAGAAGCTGCAAAAGAAAAAGATCAAGTAACATATAAAGGCAGAACTATCAGAATTATACCTGACTTCTCAAAGGAAACAATGAAAGCCAGAAGGTCCTGGTCAAGCATAATGTGGACATTGAAAGACCAATAATGCCAGCCCAGACTACTATACCCAACAAAACTTTCAATCACTATAGAAGGACAAAACAAAATATTCCATGACAAAATCAGATTTAACCAATACCTAGCCACAAACCCAGCCCTACACAAAGTACTAGAAGGAAAACTCTAAACCAAGGAAGTTGGCTACATTCACAAAAACACAGACAATAGATGATCTTACAGCAGAAAATCCCAAAGAAGGGGAAAACACACACAATAACATCACCAAAACCAGACTAAAATAACAGAAGCTAGTAATCACTGATTATTATTATCCCTTAATATAAATGGAATTAACTCACCTATAAAAAGACATAGGCTAACAGATTGGACACAAAAACAGAATCCATCCTTCTGCTGCATACAAGAAACATACCTCAACCTTAAAGACAAATATCACCTCAGAGTAAAGGGTTGGAAAAATTTGTTCCCATCAAATGGACCTAAGAAAAAAGTTGGTGTAGCTATCCTAATATCTAACAAAATAGACTTCAAACTAAAATAAATCAAAAGAGACAAAGAAGGACATTTCATATTAGTCACAGGAAAAATCCATCAAGAGAAAAATCTCAATACTGAATGTCTATGCCCCAAATACAAGGGCACCCTCATATGTAAAAGAAACATAATTAAAGCTTAAATCACACATTAAACACCACACACTAATAGCGGGAGACTTCAACCCCCCACTCTTACTACTGGACAGATCTGTCAGACAGAAAATTAACATAGAAATAAGGGAACTAACATGTTATGATTTAAATGGAATTAACAGACATCTATAGAACATTGCATCCAAAGATAAAAGAATGTACCTTCTTCTCAGCACCTCATGGAACCATCTCAAAAACTGACCAAATACTAAGTGACAAAGTAAACCTCTACAGATATGAAACAATTGGAATAACCCATGTATCTTATCAGATCACCATGGCTTACAATTAGAATTCAACAGCAACACTAATTCCAGAAATCCCACAAACACATGGAAATTAAACAATGCTCACCTGAAGCATCAGTGGATCAAGGAAGAAATAAAGGAAGAAATTAAATAGTTCCTAAAATTCAATGAAAATGACCACAAAAATACCCAAATTTATGGGACATAATGAAAGTAGTGTTAAGAAGAAAGTTCATAGCACTAAATGCCTACACAAAGAAACCAGGAAAATCCCACACTAGTGATTAGGAGAACACCTGAAAACTCTAGAACAAAAAGAAGCAAACTCATCCAGGAGGACTAGGCAGCAGGAAATAATAAAATTGAGAGCTGAAATCAACAAAATAGAAACAAAGAAAACAATAAAGAATCAATGAGACAAAGAGTTGGTTCTTTGAGAAAATCAACAAAATAGACAAACCTTTATTCAAACTAACCAAAAAACACAGAGAGAATATCCAAATTAACAAAATCAGAAATGAAAAGGGGGACATAACAACAGACATGGAGGAATTCCAGAGAATCATTAGGTCGTATTTCAAAAAACATTTGCTCCATAAAATTGGAAAACTTAAAGGGAATGGAGAACTTTCTAGATAAATATCAATTACCAAAATTAAATCAAGACCAAATAAACAAATTAAATAGACCTATAACTTCTAAAGAAACAGAAACAGTCATCAAAAGTCTCCCAACCAAAAAAAGCCCAGGGCCAGATAGTTTCATCACAGAACCCTAACAGATTTTCAAAGAAGAACCATTACCAATACTCATCAAATTGTTACACACAATAGACACAGAAGTAACACTGCCAAACTCTTTTTATGAAGTTACAATTACCCTGATACCCAAACCAAACAAAGGCATCACTAAGAAAGAGAATTACAGACCAATCTCACTCATGAATATTGATGCAAAAAATAATCAACTAAATGCTGGCAAACTGAATTCAAGAATACATCACACCAATGGGATCGAATATAAGACCTGGTCATCAATCCAAACACCTACAAACATCTGATTTTTGACAAACTAAAAATATAAAAAGAAAAAAGGAAAGCATATTCAACAAATGGTGCTGGCATAACTGGATGTCAACATGTAAAAGAATAAAAATAGATCCATATCTGTCACCATGCACAAAACTCAAGTCCAAATGGATTGAAGACCTCAACATAAAGCAAGCCACACTAAACCTCAAAGATGAGAAAGTGGGAAGTACACTTGAACACATTGACATAGGAAACCACTTCCTAAGTACAACCCCAGTAGCACATACACTGAGAGAATCAATTAATAAATGGGACCTTCTGAAACTGAGAAGCTTCTGTAAAGCAAAGGACATGGTCAACAAGAGAAAATGGTAGCCTAGAGAATGGGAAAAGATCTTCACCAACCCCACATCAGACAGAGGAATGATCTCCAANGGCCAAGATCAAAAACACTGATGACAACTTATGCTGGAGAGTTTGTGGGGTAAAAGGAACACTCCTGCATTGCTGGCAGGAATGCAAGCTGGTATAGCCCCTTTGGATACCAGTATGGCAATTGCTCAGAAAATTAGGAAACAACAGGCTGAGAAAACCATGATGAACAAGTCAGTAAGAAACCCTCCTTCATGGCATCAGTTCCTGCCTCGAAGTTCTGCCCTGACTTTCTTCAAAAATGAACAGTGATGTGGAAGTATAAGCCAAATAAACCCTTCCCTTCCCAAGTTGCTTGGTCATGAATATATTAAACCATCTTTTTCCAGTTGCTGTGGTAAATATTCTAGCAAAAGCAACTTAAGGGAGAATGGATTTGTTCTGGCTCATAACTCCAGGATACTGTCAAATCTGGAAAATAAAGGCCATAGGAACTTGAAGATGTGGTCACATCATATCAGTAGTCCACTTCTTTCATCTTTAGGATCCCATTTGGTGAAGAACCATGCAGGCTCTATGCATGATGCCCCAGGCTCTGTGAGTTCATATGTATGTCAAGCCTGTTGTGTCTAGGCCTTGTTTCTTGGTGCCCTCCTTCCCCTCTGTTTCTTAGACTCCTTTTTCCTCCTCCTCTGCAGGGTTCCCTGAGCCTAGATTTGATGGAGACAACCCATTTAGGGGTGTGTTCCAAGGTCTCTTACTCTCTGCATACTATCTTGCTATGACTCTCTGTGTTTATCCCCGTACATGTCAGGAGAAGCTTCTCTGATGATGGCTGAACAAGACACTGATATATGAGTATAGCAGAAAGTCATTAGGAGTCATTTTATTGCTACACTCTTTAAGTAGAACAACAGTATTTTGGTTTTTATCTAGGTCCCTGGTGTGGGACAATTGTCTATATTCTGTCAATTATGTTTTAAATAAATGCTGATTGGCCAGTACCCAGGCAGGAAGTATAGGCAGGTCAATGAGAACAGGACATTTCTGGGAATGAGGAAGCCCATTCCTCCCCAGTCCTGTCCAGACACCGAAGAAGCAAGATGTGACCTACCCCACCAAAAAAAGGTACTGAGCCATGTGGCTAACAAATACAAGAATAGTGGGCTAATATAAGTTATAAGAGTTAACAAGAAGCCTGAGCTAATGGGCCAATCAGTTTATATCTAATGAAGACTCTCTGTGTGATTTTCTCTGTGACTAAATGGCTGCGGAACTGGGCAGTCAGAAAACCTCAGTCAACAGGTCTCAAGAATACTAGTCTCAGGTACTTTTGTCACCCAAGCAGTGTTTGGTATGGGTTCCATCTTGTGGAATGGGCCTTAAATCAAATCAGATATTGGTTGGTTACTCCCACAAGACTTGTGACACCATTGTACTCATTTATTTTGCAGGCAGGACACCATTGTAGATTGAAGGATTTGGAGTTGGGCTAATGTTTACGTTTCTCATTTGGTAGCATGCAGAGTACCTTCCTGTATCAAAGATGCTAGCCTGTAGGACTGAAGTCTCTATGTAGACACCAGCCTGACTTCTCCCTGTTCAATGTGTTGTGTAGGTGTTGTCTTCAGTAATACGTTCTTGCTGTCAGTTTGTGGATAGCAACCTAGGAGTCATAGAAATCAACAAAGAAGATCTCTGAGATGTGAAACTGTATGAGCAGCTTATTTCCTTTTGAAAGGAAGAGAAGACGTGGTTAGGTTGTTTAGTGAAGTTGAGGGATCCAGTGTTGTATTGGCATCGAGGGGAAAAGGTTTACAGATAGTATCAGTTGAAAGAAAGGACAGTGGGGCAGCAGGGAAGATGAAATTGAAACTGTAGTTGATGCTACAGGAGGTTTGATGACTGACTCCTGTGGGATTCCTAAAAGGCTGTTAAGGAAGACATGCTTATCAAGGAGAATTAAATTTTCATTTGACTCATTTGGAATTGGAAAAGAGAATTTTGGTGGTGTCTAAGTAGCATCTTGGAAGAGAAGTTGGAGGAGCATATGAATAGGACTTAGTCTATGACAGAATCCTACTTAGTTCTTCGCCGTCTCTGGCAAGGCAGGACATGGGTTGGGATTACCCAACTGTCTTCCACCATCTCACTCTTAACCTAGTGGTTTCTCTCCCACTAGTTCCCAAATAACCACTCTGAGGCTTAATATTAGTTACAAACTGTTTGGCCAGTGACTCAGGCTTCTTACTGACTAGCTCTCCATATTTAAATTAACCCATTTCTATCAATTTGTGTATCATCAAGTGGCCCATGGCTTACCAGTAATGCTCTGGCATCTTACTCCTCCAGTGACTGCTGGCGTCTCTCTCAACTCCACCTTCTTTCTCCCTGGATTCAGTTTGGCTGTATTCTTCCCTGCCATAGGCCTAAGCAACTTTATTCATCAGGCAATGAAAGCAACAGCTATTCACAGCATACAGAAAGATATCCCACATCATCACTCTGCACAACATCCTAAGCTGATATGGTAGGTAATTTATTAATTTAGGTGGCTCAGTTTTAGTTTACCTAATTATGTGTATGTGTGTGTGTGTGTGTATGCATGTGTGCGTGCATGTGTGTACCACAGCGAGTGTATGAAGCACGGCTCATTGGAGAGTCGATGCTCTCCTCCTAACATGGATCCTGAGTATTGAACTCGTTTTCCTCCTGAGCCATTTCACCAGACCTGATTTGGTTTTATCCCTGAGGAGTAAATAATATAAATTATTCTGTGTTCAGTGTTACTCATAAAGAGCAGGAAAGTATGGGCAACACAGAGCGAGAGTTTGTTTCCTTTCAGTTCTTACTTCATCTTTGTCTCTGGGGAGTATCAGCGGAACAGAACTAGGGAAAACCTGGGGCACACCTCGTGTTAAGAGTTGACAATGTTACATATTATGTGAGGTAACCGTGAAAGGGGACAGCGTCAGGCTCAGGAAAGAGCATGGCTGACATAGTAGAACAAAGGCAGAACAAGACAGAAGCGACCAAAGATAAGGAGAAAGACACAGCAAAGGTCTGGAGAGGAGAAGATAGACAGGGAAGATTCAAAGAAGGGAAACACAGCAAAGGTGGAGAAGATGGACTAGACGCAAAATTAAGAACACTGTGAGAAAGATTAAATAATAAAAGAACAAGAATACTTAGCTTAATATAATGAATCATGAAAGAATATTTAGTCTACTTTTACTATTTACATCTATTAGATTTTCTTTATTCTACTGATGTGGTAAGATAGAATAAAAGCTTCATATGCCCATGCACACACACACACACACACACATACACACACACACACACACACACACATACACACACACCGGCAACTTTCTGACAAGTAAATGCATCCCCCTACTCTAAAATCAATTCAAATCATGTGGCAACGCTTTCCAGACTCCTCAGACGTCTTCTCTGAACTGTCAAAGCACACAGCATGCTCTGAGGAGGTCTCCATAGCGACTGCCAGAGCAGGATATCATTTACACACGTAACGGAGGGGGAAACTGCAGAGCTATCTAAAATTGACATTGACTGGAGCCACTTCTCCGTTTTTTGGCCCAAAGAGAGAGGTGAAATTGCCGCTGGTGAGTAGGAAGTCTTCTACTGAACAAAGCTTTTTTATAACAGAAAAGAGACCTCTAGAGTATGAGCTCAAACAGCTCAGTGAAGCAAAGAGGGAATAAAATTACTTTGCCTTCAAAATGAGCAGGGATTTGGGAGACTGGCTACAGATCAAGGCAGAAATGGAAGAGGAGAGTAGGCACAGGTGATGACCAAGCAACCCCCACAGCTGGGGACGTCAGGGATAAAACTGACCACCTCCTAGAAATGGAGGTGGTCTAAAACATCAGAAAGAGATTAAAAAACATTAACATTTTATCATTTCCTCTGTGGTCCTTTATCACCAAAGTCCTTTAATCATGTGGATGCTATAGGCATGCTTGTCTGATAGGAAAGCCAGGACAGGACACTGAATTCCACACCTGGCTCTACATATAACAGAGAAAACTGACTAGTCCTGGAAGGTAAGACTCAAAATCAAGAGGTTTAGCCTCACCAGGAAATGAGAGTGATGGCTTTGATTCTGCCAGCCCCTGAAACCTAAAATAAGAACCATAAGAAAATCTTGATGAAGGCAGTGGCCTCCCCTGGCCTGGCTCATCGAATCATTATTTGAGTAATTTGACTTAAATGTTTAAGGAAAGAGAGTCCTAACTACTATTTGATTTATATATGCTGATCTCCACTAGTTCATCGTGAATTCCTCATGTCTGGAATAAGGACATACCTCAAACATCTTTGCACCCTTAGTATGTTATGTACACATAGTAAGTGATCAATAAGAAGTTTTTAAATACATGGCTAAAATTTTGTGAATGAAAAAGTTCTGCCTTCTCAGAAAAACATCAGATCAGACATTTCATTGGTTGAATGACAAAAATATCAAGAAGAAAAAGTTAATGGGGAACCAAGTGAGGTAACCTTGCATTTTATACTCAACGACCCATGGCAGGGGTCATATTTACATCTCATTAGGCTTTGGAAAGTGAGTAACTAAGCTAGGTGTGTCAGTAAGGAGAGGAAGAAAAGCACAGTGAAGTAAACAAGACCCTGAAGAAAAGGCTCTGCCAAGCTCCCAGGAATAGGAAGTCCTCTTGCTATTTTATTTTAGTATTCATGTCTTACAGCTTTAAAACATTCAAACACAAAACCCTTGGCACATGTTTGCTATCATTTTCAAGGCTAGTCCTTTAAAAAGTCAGATAATCTACAACTACTTAGATTTTATATACTGTCTTAGTCAGTGTTCTATTGCTGTGAAGAGACACCGTGACCATGGCAACTCTTATAAAGAAACGCACTGAATTGGGTCTTGCTTACAGGTTCAGAGGTTTAGTCCATTATCATTATGGCAGGGAGCATGGCAACATGTGGGCAGATGTAGTGGTGGAGAAAGAGCTGAATCCTCAGGCAGCAAGATGAGACAGACATTGGGAATGGCTTGGGCTTTTGAAACCCAGAAGCCCCACCCCCATGGCACACTTCCTCCAATAAAGTCACACCTACTCCAACAAGGCCACACCTCTCAAGTGGTGTCACTTTCTGATGACCAAACGTTCAAATATATCACTATTCTTATTAAAACCACTGCCTACATATATCTAAGTCATTTTTCACCAAAGGAGGAAAAATTTTTCTGATGAAATCTAAAGTAAGAAGCTTTACTCCAAAGAATTGAAGGGCAGCTTTAGTATTAAAGTAATTCTTCCACATGACAAGAGATAAATGAAGATAATGACAATATTCTTAGGTTGCTGTCCCTTTGTAGAAACGAGATAAGGAGAATACACTCAAGACAATAGAATGTATTGTCCATGGGTCAAGGGAAGGATTACTCGCAACCATAAAATCACATGATATAAACATGTAACAGCGCAAGCATTCTTTATGTAGTGGGAAGAGCATGCTCCATTTAAAAGTCAGTGACTTTTCAGTGAGTTTTCTATTGTTAGGAATTGACATAGCATGAATAATATATAGAAGCCTGCCATACAGACTAGCCTCATTGTGCCAGAATAATTACTTCAATAGCTAATGGAGAAGCACATAAATTTTTATTTTATTCTCCTGGAAAAATCAACTGTGCTCTCTCTCTCTCTCTCTCTCTCTCTCTCTCTCTCTTTAATTTTTTTGAAAAGGATTTTTTAATCCTTGACACTGGGTGATTTTTTTTTTTACGAAGTACTTTGAAAGCTCATGGAAGAAGATTGCTCTCAAACATAAAGCACTGAGCATTTTTTCTCTTTCTTATTGTAAAAGATAAGAACTCTTCCCAGCCCATCAAGTCATTTTATAAAGCCAAACAAATCGCTTATTTTTCTCCCTTTCATAGTTTCCAGAATACTTCCAGGCAATTTTTCAGAAACTCCTTTTTTTCTTTCATTTTAACAGAGGGCCTTCCTTACTATCTTTCAAGTCATTCTCCATGTTTGAGGGTGCTTTTATGATTTTGCTGTCTTTATGTCCATTGTTATGGATACCATACAACAAGGCTAAGCCACTTCTGGAAGCTGTAGCAATAACTGGAGACTGCTGAGACGGGACTAATTGAGGCAAATCACTCACCTTGTAACAGGGAAGAGGTACCAACACCTTCAGCACAACTAGAAGAGGCTCAAAGGCAGACCAGGAAGTGGGGGGATCTTGACAGTGAACAAAAGGTAGGTGCCAAGCAGGATCCAGCTAAAACAATCTGCCCTGGGAAGCTGGAAGATGAACGGCTAAGTGAGGGACACCAGAGCAGTGGTCTGTGTCTGTCATTGCTTGGTTTTGTCGAGAGCCAAAGGGAAAGGAAAAACTCTTGAATCATCACCCCACTCTTGGGGTGATGATTGCAGAGATCAGGGTTTGGTTTCCTTGGCTGTTGCTACGGAGGCTATGGGAGAGAGTTCCATTGCCTGGCTACTGACTGCCTGTGCATTCAGCTTCTTGGTCATTCATTGTTTTCATCATTTTTCTACATGTAAACTTTGACATAATCACAAACTTCCATTGTCTTAGAGATTATTCATTCCCCCTTCTAATCAGTGCCATGGGAAATCCTCTTGAATGTTTTTTTTCATCATCACTGTGGGAATATGAGGAAAGAGAAGCTCCTCTGAGCAAAATGCACAGACTGAGATAATAACCACAAGGACAAAACCAAAAGAGAAAAATTCTAGTTCCTATAAGATACATGGATCCAGGAAAGTCTAGTTTACAAACCCAAGCCGAGAATAATTTATTTAGGTTTTATAACTTGGATTTTTAATGTTGCCCCAGAGCCCACGTGTCTGAAGGCTTGATTCTCAGCCTTTGCCCTTTCAGAAGGTAGTAAAATCTTTAGGAGGTGGAGCCTGATGGAAGCGTGTGAGGTCATATGATCATGAAGGACATATGAGGCTCCCTTTCTCCAACTTCCTTCTCCTCTTTCTCTTCCTTCTTTTTAGCACCGAGAATTAAGCAGGCCTCCTCTACCATGCACATCAGCCATAATGTACTGTGCTATCACGAACCTAAAGCAGGACCAATCACTTGAACTGAAACTTACGAAACCATAAACCAAAATAGATCATTCCTCATTTTCAGTTAATTATCTGAGGTGATAAAAATCTAACTGATGTAATGGAATGCAAGGATCAGCCTTAGAGAAGTGAATTGCCTTGTTCTTGTGGTGATATACAGCATGTTCTATCTGAACTGTTTCGTGGTTGTCAGTTAAACAAAATTTACAATGGCATAGACACCACCACAATTAGCCGAAAGAAATCTAGAGTGATCTTCCACCAGGGCTCATGCGGATCTGTGTTCATTGAAACGGAGGTGATGCCATTAAAAATCGTTGCCAATGTTAGCAGAAGTTTATGGTGATCTCTTCTAGTTGCATGATTCCCACAGGTAAGAACACCCCTCTCATGGTTTGCATAAGCAATGAGTCATAAATGTCTGCAGGTAAAAATGCAAAATAATCAAAGAGGATGTTGTTTGGGAGCGTGCGACTGAATCAGAATTTCCAGCCTTGGTGATTTATAGATTTGGAGCCTTTTTGTCCAGACAAGTCTCAGAACACCATTTCCAAGATGTAGGAAGTGTTTGTCTGAGAAGAACAGACACAAACAGACTGCATACAAAGGAAGTGGTATCTAGCAGAGGTACCGTGAAGAACTAGGAAGAAAGGAGTCATTCATGGCTTAAGGTCAGAATCAAGACCGTACAGCAGATGTGTTACATAATTTGAGTCTTTATTACTTTTATAGGGTACGGGTACTTGGCCCACTGCCCTATTAAGGCAGTTAAAACTTAGATTAACTTAGGTTCATATCATTCACTAGATAGTCTTGTTTCAAATCATGGGCCACACAGTACAGATGGAGACATCATAAACTATAATCCCCATGTTCCTCCTTCATTAAACCAGAATTTATGGCAGAAGTTTTATGTGGAGACCCGTAGTGGACTATCTGGCAGTCAATAAAAAAGGGGCAGTGGCTACGCTTAAGAACAATGTCATAGAAGAGAATGTCTATATTCTATTCTAAAAGGTGTCCTTCGGAGGAAGGAAAAAAGAAAGGGAAAGTCAGAGAAAAACTACAACAAATGAGCAATAAACCATGGGAAGAAGAGTGATTATAAACAAGCTGTGAAAAACAAAACACAAATCACTCAGGAATTCCGGCACAGCTATTACACATCTCCTACGTATGTTGACTTAGGTAGAGGAATCAACTTGCCCATGTCCAAATGATGAAAATCATGGAGAGATTCGATAAATTCCTCTCTGAGGTCATTTTAACTTCAATGCTACCAAACTGCTAACAGGAGAGTTTCAAAGAGGATATGAAGGAAAGGTCAAAGGAATAATTCCTCTTCTTTTCCAAATGCAGCAGCTAAGTGTTACTACTTCATAATGATCTATTTGAATTCCTTGAGAGTCTTCCTGTGGAGGGAGTCATTGAGGTCATAACCGCAGTAGGGCATAATAGCCTACTAGAATAGTTCCTTCAGTGTCTTTTATTGCCACCTGCTCCTCAGCCTTTGGGACAGCCATGTCTCTAGTAAGTAGGAGTGCATTTGAAGTTCCTTACTTCAATGTTTATTTTCCTATGGGGGTGTCAGTGGTGGTGAGAAACCCTGTTTCTAGAATAAACCCAAGCCACTGCTTCAAACCTTATGCCCAATATTGGCTACAGTCTATACATGTACAAATACCCATACTAACAGCTTGTTAGCCAAAGTAGAACTTCAGGGAGGTCACAGGAGCCTTAAGAGCCATGGTCCACTGTGAGATCTTCAGGTCATTGGGGTGTGTCCTTAAAATCAGTCAGTAATGGGACCCCAATCCTTCTCTCCTCTCTTCCCCTGCTGACCCTCCCCATCTCTCTCCTTGGCTATGAGCTGAGCATGTTCAGCACTTGCTTTGAAGCACTACCTCACCATAGAGGCAAGCAACCACGAACTGAAACCTCCCAGACTGTAAGCCCGAATAGCCCTTTCTCTTTGTACATTGTCTTCTGTATTTGTTAAGGGTTTGGAAAGTTAATGAACATGAACATGGTATGTTTACATTTATTTTAATGCGTGTTAGCTGGTCTTTGGCTGATTGACAAGTTCTAGAAAGTTGAATGAGTTCTGCCAATTGGTCTGCTTTTGTCTCTGAAGACTATATTCCAAGAGATCTTAAACCAGTAACAGCATACCTGCTTAATATTCATCAGGGTTAGTTTTAGTTTTGAGATAGGATTTGCCAAAATATATGAGACCATAGTTCTCAATGGAGGCTCTAGTGTATTTGAGTGGGGATGGAGAGTTCTGGAATTGAGGTCAGTGGAAGCAGGAGGACCCTTTCAGCTCAGTGGAGAACTAATTTTGCCCAGCTGGTGAGCACCAGGTTTGGCGAGAGTCTGTGTCCTAAAAACTAAGGTGGAAGAACAGCACAGTCCCTGTTACTGCGAAAGGAAATGATTTCATAATGTTCAATATTCTTCCCATGCTGCTGATCCTTGGATGGAAACATCCTGTATAGACAATGGACATTTTTAGAAAACTCTTATGAACATATATACAAGTTTTATGTACATTTAGGATAAAGTAGTTTAAGCACCGGTAGTTTAAGAAATCTGAAGAAAAATAATAGAAAACTGGGTTTTCAAAGTATAATCTAAAATTGCTTTTCAGATTCTAATGAGTAAGTATTTAAGCTTTAGGTCTAAAACCCCCTCTTATCTTATGATTTAAAAGGTACATACTTCAAATTTTAAATTTTAAAACAAGGTAAAAAGTGAGGAAGCCACCCAAAATTGTCAGTATCTGTTCTTTGCACAAGATGTGTGCACATATATATATATATATATAGATATATATATATATACATACACATGTGAGTATAACATATATATACAAAATAACAAATTTGAAGTTTAAAAATGAAAAAGGATGGCTAATTCTGCCAATAATACAAAATAATTCAAAGTGAGTATATATATAATTTTGAATAAATATCTAAGGGCAGAATGCAAAGAGCTCCAATGCCAGTGCCTACTTACAGAACTGGTATAAACTTGCCAAACCGTGTAAGTGCCGAGTGCAGGAGCCTATATGGGCTCTGCACCTGACTGGATGCTTGGTCTCCAGCACTGAGAAGTATAGGGTGTGTCTTGGTGAAATGATAAGGGAAACACAAATAACCAAAGGCCATCAAGGTGAGAATGGAGAGAGAGAGAGAGAGAGAGAGAGAGAGAGAGAGAGAGAGCTTCATGTGTGATCTTTTCTGGAAGGTGTCTTGATGTCTTGATAGGGAGCCTTGAGAAATATAACTAGATATAAGTTAACTTGTGCAATTCACTAGGATGCATATTGGCTTTACTTGGTAGATGCTGACTTATTTTTGAGGCAAAAATAAGGTAGCTAGTTCTGATTGACCAAGTTCTGACTACTTTGGACAGGTTGCCACATAGGTTAGACGTCAGAGCTCTACTGTCATATATAGCTTGGCCATTGTTTCTGTGCACATCCAGTGTCTCAATGTGTGTGTGTATGTGTGTGTATGTATATGTGTGTAAGTGTGTATGTATGTATATGTGTGTGTTTGTATAGCTCGACTTAAGTGTTAGAACAGGAATTAAATAGGATTTGTAAAAGAAGCATCCTAATCTTGACGTGTGTAGCTAGTTGTTCTAATTTAAAATAAAAAACCCTGCTTGTTGGCCTTTGAGAGTACGGGAAATCATGTTCATCTTACATGACGTTCATTAAGTCAAACTTCTAATTTTTAAGAACTCTTGTTATGGTTGCCAAACTTTCAAGTGGTAAGAGCCTCTTAGGTTTATACTATAAACAAGATTAGAAAACACTGACATCATTTTCTAACCTTGAGAAATGTATTCTGAATCTCTGAGAGTTTGAAGCCTCATATACAGAGAACCAGGTCAGCCAGGGCTGCACGTAGGGATCCTGTCTCAAAAGTACCCAAAACTCAAGAGTCATTTCTTTTCAAGTGAACCATTGAGCATAACTTCAGTTCTCCAAATAAATAGACTTATAAAGATAACATATTTCACTTACAGAAAAGTTCCGCTATGAAGTTTCATGCAGTTTCAACAATTAACATAAGCAGGAGGGAAAGTTCTTTGGGGCTGGCTGAACTGGGTTCAATGTAAACGTAAGTCCCAGGAGCGGCTGTAAACCTTGATCTATGCATACCATGCAAAGTAAAAATATTTCATTTTTCCTTTTGAGGTTCTGAGGATTGAATCTAGGACCTTACACACAGTGGGCAGGTGCTCTGTTACTGAGATGTAATCTCTGCTCTTTTTTGTTTTTAACCTTTTATCTTGAGTCAGGGTCTCACTGTGTTGCCCAAGTTAGCCCTGTGTTCAGTGTATAATCCTGTTAAACCTTGAACTTTCAACTTTCCTGTCTCAGCCTGCCAAGTAGCTGCACTAACAACCCATGCCACCTGGGCTAACAAGCAAGCAATTTCCTTTTAAAAAATATTATTCATTTTTATCTGTAAGAGTTGTTTGGCTTGTATGTTTGTATGTGCATCACGTGCATGCAGTGACCATGGAGGCCAGAAGAGGGCAGCAGATACTCTAGGACTAAAGTAGTCATATGCTTCCACGTGGGTGCTGAGAACTAAACCCAGGTCCCCTCCAAAAGCAGCAAGTGCTCTTAACCACTGAGCCATGTCTAGCCCCTAAGCACGGGCATTTTCTAGCCATAACTACTACATTAAAAAGAAAAGTATGTATAAGTAGAGACATATGGAATATGACTCAGCAATCAAAAAAGGATTTTTTTAATCTCATTTACAGCAATGCAGATTGAATTAGAGAGCAGGGTGTTAAGTGAAGTGAACCAAGAATACACAGACAAAGCCTCTACAGTCTCGCTTACATGCAAATGCTAAAGACCTTGATCTTATGGAACTAGAGGGGAAATCATAAACACCAAGGCCTGGAGATAATATGGAGGAGGTACAGGTAGAGACGATGGTTAATGGGTTTTGGAGATGCAACTGGATAGGAGTGCTGTAATGGCATTTCATTTGTATTCTAATAAATACAGCTTGCCTGAGCATCTGAGAGTAAAACAGCCCCATTGTTCAGCCTTACAGACCAGGTAATGCTGACACACACCTTTAACCCCAGTAGCCACACTAGTTGCCGTAGAAACCGGGCAGTGCATGACTTAAATCCCAGTGGTGCATGCCTTAATCCCAGCCCTAGAGAGGATTGTAACATGGGAGCAGACAACTCTCAAAAACATTCTGAGATTTCGGGAGGCAGGATCGCCACTTCAGACTGAGGTCGAGGTAAGAACCAGTGGCTGACAGCTTTGCTTTTTGGGTCTTTAGGCTGAACCACAATTTCAGTCCCTGAGTTTTTATTAACCATGCTTCAGAGCTCCTCATGCTTCAGAACACCACAGGATAACAGAATAACCATGACTGACAGCAATCACTTGTACATTCTGAAATAAGTAGTAAAGGAAGTTTGCATATTAGTAACACTGAGAAATAATACATGTTTAAGGTTATATATGCACCTAATTCTGACTATTGCATATTGTTATACATATGTTAAATTGCACCCTTTATGCCATAAGCATATACAACTATTACGTATCAACTAAAATAAAAATGCATATTTATAAGGCAAAACAGAAGATAAACAGAAGAGTGAGTGAGGCTGAATCTAAATAGGGACTCTTTCCCCCCTTAAAATAAGGCAAGAGTTTAATGTTGGTGGCATCAAAGGGCTCTTCTAGCATTCAAAGTGTGGTTAATAGTTCCCCTTTATGAACACTTTATGATGTGCTAGGTCCTGTTCTGATCACCTTCAGGACACGAAGCCCTTTGATATGATTCCAGCAGTAACTCCTTTATTAAGGAGGCTCCTATCTTCTGGATCCCTTTGCCATCATTAACTCTCAAATTCTCACATCCTCTCATAGTTCGTCGAATTGGAGATCATTATTTTTGTTTTCTATGCTAGCTGCAGAATTCTGGAAAAATTAAGGCCCTTTGCTGCAAATGCACTCTCTGCTTTTGCCAGCCTGTTCATTCCCCTCTGGCAAGTGTAGGGTGGCGGGAAGGGAGGGAGCAGGCTGAAATGGAGAGCAGCAGGCCGGGTCAGGCTGTGACCTGAGCTGGAGTCAGCCAAAGCCACAAGTAGGGAATCCAAAACTAAATCCAGCCCAGTCACACTGTAGATTCCAGAGCCAAGAAACTCAGATGCAAGCTGGACTGCCAAGCTGTAGCGAGAGAACCCTGGAGTGGCCGGAGCAAAGGAATTAGACCACAAGAGTGGAGCAGAAGCCAGGAGAAGGACAGTGACTCCAGGACGTGGGGGTAACCAGCTGCAATGGTCCCTGTAGATTTTTTAAAGTTTATTTTTGAATTATGTGTGTGCATGCATGTGTGTGTACATGTGTGTATGTGTGTGCATGCGTGTGTGTACATGTGTGTGCGTGTGCATGCATATGTGTGTATTGTGTGCGTGCATGTGTGTGTACATGTGTGTGCATGCATGCATATGTGTGTACGTGTGTGTGCATGCATGCGTGTGTGTGTGTGTGATGTATTATGGAAGTCAGAACAAAGTGTGAGGTGCTGCAGTGGAGTTGGAGTTCCAGCTGATTGTGAGTCACCCAGGTTTGAGGAGCTGGATTTGCTTTCCCTGAAAGGGCTGCAAGTGCTCTTGACCTCAGAGCCATCTCTCCAGCCCCAGTTCATGTCCATTCTTGCATTTCCAGATAAGAAACTGGATCAAGTTGGGTCTAAGCACATAATGGGGACAGAGGGGTCAGGGAGCCCTTGATAAATGGCAGCTTTGGGAAGCAACACTGTTGAAGGAAATGGCTGGGGCTTGGGTATGGTCTGGATTCTGTCACTCACGAGATGTCTGATGTAGGGCAAGGCTATTGAACCTTGCAGAGCTGTCCACTCTTCACCTGGAGTAGAAACATTAAAACAGAAAGGTCCAATCCCTGGCTTCCAGCCTATTCCCGACCAGGACTGCATCAGCACAGCCCTGGGAGCAGCCATCATGATGGAGGAAATGCATGCATTAGGAGCTGGACCACCAAGAATGCAAGCCTGGAAGCTGGTGCTGCTGGTATTCTTGTTTGTGTGTGCAAAGAACCAGGCGAAATGGAGATCTTTTTGCTATCAAGTATTCTCATGGGCGCTGATAGGCAACCAATTTGTTTCTCTTGATTCTAACTTGACCCAACCCAGGTATATGAAGGTTCATTCATCTTGAAGCTCTAGTAGGGGAGAAATCTTCCAGCTGCCATTTGCTTTTGTGAGTTTTAAAGCTGGTGTGTAATTCAGCACAGACATTAGGGGGCAGATCTGCTTCCCTTTGGTGCTTTGCCCATCTCACACCCAACAAAGTACATCCATCTGATGGAGACAGGGAGCACAAGAGAAAAAAACGTCTAAAGGGGAATTTGCTGTCTTTAGCATATTTCACTGTACAGAAGAATGGGTTTCACTGGGACATCTTTATATGTGTGTGTATCATGGACTTCAGACTATCCACATCCTGTCTTGCTCCCTCCACTTTATGTTCCTCTTCCCCACAACAAATCCCTCTTCTACCTTCAGGTTTTATTTTCACTTTTTAAATCTAAATTCCACAAATGAGAGAAAGCATGAGATTTGTCTTTCCAAGCCTGGTTTAATTCATTTAACATGATAACCCCCAGTCCCACCTGTCTTCCTGAAAATGACAGAATTCCGTGTTTTAGAACCAAATAATGCAGACATATGCCACATTTTCTTTCCATTTATCCACTGATTCACATTACTTGGCTATTGTCAACAGTGGCAACAAGCATGAACACATAAGCATCTCTGTTGTACTATGATTTAGATTTAAGGAGAATTTTTTATAATGCTGCATAATCTACAACACAGACATTCACAGTTCTCAAGTGAAATAGAGCCTTCCTCAATTCATTGCTCATGATTTTTGCTTTTTTTAAAATAATTTCCAGTAGATGCATGATACAGTAATCCAATATATTCTTTTCCTGTACTCATTTACTCTCACAGAAATACAGCGACTGTTTTTCAGAAGATAAAGAATAAAGGAGGAAAGAAATGGAGGAGTGGGAAATGGGAAGGGTGCTGTGGGGCAGTGGTCTTTTACCTTGTCTTTTGTCAGTTGTACTGATTTAACAAAATGCTAATTGGCCAGTAGCCAGGTAGGAAGTATAGGCGGGGTGACCAGAACAGGAGAATTCTGGGAAGAGGAAAGGTTCAGTCTGCAGTCATCACCCAGATGCACAGGAAGTAAGATGAGAATGCCTCACTGATAAAAGGTACCAAGTCACATGGCTAACACAGACAAGAATTATGGGTTGATAAACAAGGTAAGAGTTAGTTAATAAGAAAGACTGAGCTAATTGAGCTAATAGGCTAATCAATTTATAATTAATGTAGACCTCTGTGTGTTTCCTTGGAACTGAACAGTTGCGGGACTGGTGGGACAGAAACCTCTGACAAGAAGGGGTGGATGAATATGGTGACAAAAAATGATCAATTTTGGTCTCTAGTTTGAATATACAAATGTGTATGTGTGCGTGCGTGTGTGTGTGCGCGCATGCGTGTGTGTTTGCATGTATGTGTGTGCGTGTGTGTGCATGTGTGTGTGTGTGCGTGTGTATGTCTGTAAACCCAAGAGGGTGGAACATTTGAAATAGGTCCTTTTGAAGGATCAGATGTCAACACTGCCACACCAATAAGATGCTAAAAGTCTGTTCATAATTAGCTGGCTGCCCTTAGACTGACACAGCAGGATGGCTTTTGGAAGAAAGGCACAGCTCATCAGTTCATCCTAGCCACTCTCATTTGTCACATTCCAGGATGCACAGAAGCCACCATTGTGCTGTACACCTTTCAACTTGGCAGAGTTCTAGTTTACTTGTTCCCTAAAGGATGTTGCCGTACAGGAGATGGCACATTAGCCATTACCTTCTGTTGTTCACTGAATATGTACACTGTCTGTAGCCCCGGTACATTTACACATGCTGTTGCCTACCTTTAATCCTCGGGCTTTCTTTGGCCCATCTGCACACAACACAAGGGTCGCTTTCACAGAAAGTGGTTGCCTGAAATGAATGAAGATCACTGGACTCCTTTCACACACCTCTGATCTTTCTTCCCAGAATGTCTCCTCATCCATTTCCATTAGTGGGCCCCTTGCACCACAAAAAGTAGAATATCCTCCATGTCTGTTCATTATTGTACAATAAGCATTGTTCCTAGATCATTATAGATACTTAAAATTGTATTTGCTTGTTATAAGGAAGCCACTTGTTTGTTTCCTGGCCACCCAGACTCCAGAAATAATCACACAGAAACCATATTATTTAAATCACTGCTTGGCCCATTAGCTCTAGCTTATTATTTCCTAACTCTTATATCTTAATTTAACCCATCTTCATTAATCTGTGCATCACCAAGAGGTCATGGCCCACTAGCAAAGTTTTAGCATGTCTGTCTTTGGTGGAGGCTCCATTGCTTCTCTTTGACTCCTCCTTCTTTCTCTCAGCATTCAGTTTAGTTTTCCCTGCCTACTGCTATTCCTTGCGCAGGCCCAAGACAGTTCCTTTATTAACCAATGGTATTCACAGCATGCAGAGGGGAATCCCACGCCACAGATAATGAAAAAGTGATACATGCAGATAGAGTTAGATTAAAGAAGAGAGTCACATAAGTGCTCTTCTGTAATGTCTTAGAGTCTCTACTGCTATGACAAAACAGAATGACCAAAAGCAACCTGGGGAGGAAAGGGTTTATTTCATCTTACAGCTTTCAGGTCATATTCCACCATTGTATCCTGAGGGAAGTCGGAGTAAAAAAAAAAAAAGCAAGATAAGAACCTGGAATAAGAACTGAAGCAGAAGCCATGGAGGGATGCTGATTGCTGGTTTGCTCTGCCTTTTTTCTTATACAACCAAGAGTACCTGCCTAGGGCCGACACTCCCTGCTGTCAGCTGGGCCCTCTCATCTCAAGCATTAATCAAGAAAACACCCCACAGACTGCCTACATGGCCAATCTGATAGAAGTATTTTCTTAGTTAAGATTCACTCTTCCCAAATACATTGAAGTTTGTGTCAGGTTGAAAAGAAATCAACCACGGCGCAATGATATCATATTAATCAGAGTACCATTAGTTTCAATAACAAAAGTTGAAATTTTAATGGCTTAATACAATAGGCATTGGTTGCTTGGTCATATGGTAATTTAGTGCAGGTGTTCTTGGTGGGAAAGGACTGTCCTCCACAGTCAGCTAACTCCAGGCTTTGCTATCTTGTGGAGAAAAGGGATGAAAGAGGAGATGCCTTGCTAGCATTCCCAGTACCAGCCTGGAAGAGATGCCAGCAATTTCTTACACTTCATTTAAGTGGAAATGTTCAGCATACTAGAAGCAAGAGCAAGGTGATAAGAAATGGGATACTTATCTGGACATGCCCCCATGTGACAATATTACAGGTGATATGAATGGCCAAGATTTTACTAGACAGCTAACATCACTAGCCACACCATATAATAAGCCAATGCAGACAAAATAAAACCTCCACTGAAATGCACCAGTCTCATAAGACTTGTTAATTAGAAAGATTTCTGTTTCATTTTGACTATGAACTCATGGACCTAATAAGGATATTTGAATTATTAAGACCAATGTGCATAAACCTCTTTTTGGCTTCCTGAAAGCTCCCATAGATTTCCCATGTGTCATATGCTGTTATTAATCATGTAAACTATTTGCATTGACTGCTGGCATTCTCCTCTAATCCCCAAACCGATCCTTACTTATTATCAGCATCATAATAGAAGGAAACATGAATGCTTACCTCTAAGAAATCTTAAAATGTTTTAACACAGAAGTAAAATAGAATGACATGGCATCTCTGTGGATCATTTTATTAGCATCAAACAGAAGAAATAATTTGAAGATCTTTAAATTTAGTCAATTACACCCTCTATAAGCAAGGATTATTAACCAGCTTCTTTGAATGCTTCATAAACACAAAACACTAAATAATAGCAAATGTATATTCAAATGACAAATAATAAACCAGAATATATATATATATATACATATATTCCTTAAGATGAACTTATTAAAAAATCATGGGCTCTTCTTTGATGTATGACATCATAGATGACATCCTGTTTAATGTGAGTTACATTCTTGGGAAGGCACCCTAGTCTGGTGAGTGGGGGTGCTGTGGTGATTTTGATCTCTGCTTGCTGCTTCTGTTCTCCTGAACAATCAATGTGGTCCCATCTAACGGCTGCTGGTAGCCCAAGGCAGATGGGCTGACCCAGTAATTATGTGGCTTTAGACTCCTTACAGACAAATGGCATATTACTAAGTTAAGGCCAAAATGATGTAGGAATCACTTTTTTTGTAGAAAGGCTATAGAGATGTAAGTTTATTTGTTCATTTTTGAATGATCATGGCTTCAAAAGTACAGCTGGATACTGAGGCTGTGTGAACCAAACGGATGGCGTCAAGTTCTTACTCCAAAAGGTGCTTATTTGTTGGACTGAGGAAAAGGGAGCTTGGGCTGAAGAGAAATCGCAGTGAGAAAAAGCACTTCCCACTGAGCCTATGGTCTGAGTTCAAACCTAGGACGTATGTAGTGGAAAGACATAACTGACTTGTCCATATGTACACTGTGGCACACACACACACACACACACACATGCGTGTACATGCTCTCATTTGTACACACATACAATGCAATTTTAAAAATTATAAAGAAAATACACTGGACAGTGGTGGCGCTCACCTTTAATCCCAGAACTCTGGAGGCAGAGGCAGGCGGATCTCTGTGAGTTTGAGGTCAGCTTGTGAGTTACAGGATTGCTAGGGCTACACAGAGAATTTTTATTTCAAAAAATTATACATTCATGTATATGTATATGGAAGGATGGAGAGGATTCTTTTTTTGACATCCTGTAGGGATTGCTAAAGAAACCATTCTTTGGTCCCTGCTCCAGTGTCTCTGGATACCTGATATTTAACTTCTCCTTGAGTTTGAGTCACTTACATCTTTCAAAAGAATTCATTTCCCTGCTTGAATTAATTAGAATCAGTTTCTGTGGTTTGAGACATGAGAACCTAACAAAAGAAAAGACTTTAAAATTGGTGATCAAAGAGTCACCCAGATATGAGAATTCTAAAATACAATAATGTGATTTCTTTTACAATTTTAACAGTTGAACAATTCTACCAAACAAGACAATTCTGAAATCAGATCAGTCAAGTTTAAAGCCACATTAAACACTAAAGAAATGCTCAATTCAGTCCAACTGCTTTGCATAGGACCAGAGATAGTGTAAGGTGCTAGTAACAGTTAATGGTCTCCAATCTCTATGTATTCTATTCCCTGGGAGCTATGAGTCCATAAATTCAAGTACGAAAGTAAATGTTAGTTTTCCAAACTCATTATTTCTACAGTCACAACTCAAAAAACAGAACCAACAGAAACCTGGAAGTCGCATTCCCTGTCCCTCGATGACATGTCATGCCATCAGCTAGCAATTCTGGTGCTTCTGCTCTCCGAGTATCTCACAGCCCTTTTCCTCTCTGTGGACAGTCATTCCTCTGTGGAAACACTATCAGTCTCTTCAGAACCATCACCTTTCAAACACATAGGAAGATATAGTATGGCATTTGCCATTTTAAAAATGCTTCTCCCTAATCACATTTATTTCTCATTACCAGCCTGAAGGAGAAAGAATAAAAGAACAATACATCAATCAGAAAAACACTAAAAATGTCTGGCAACCTTCCAGGTTTTTTTTTTGTAAAGAGCTAATCCCTAAAGCCCAAAGTCTAGGGTGCAGACAAGGTATCTATGCCAGAATCATGAGAAGAGTATCATTTCCCAGAAACAGGGAAATTCCTGAGTTTAGGAGAGTAGGTTGGATAATAAACAGAGATAATCCGGGGTCTAAATACAGAGGGGACCTGGGAGCTACTCCCTCGACATAGTCCCTAGAGTAGCTGAAGCCCTCCAGTGAGGAAACGACTATTTTTGCAAGAATTTTGACACCTCACCCATTGCAGACAGACCCTGGATCTGAGGACTCGTACGGAAAACAATGTCTAACTTTCTGTGCTAACCTGGGATTGAGATGGAGCAGACGATTCAGGTTAGGTGGTTTCATTTACACTCAAAAGTTTAGCATCATACAAGATCCAAGGACCACGGATTTAAAAAAAAAATAACCAACAGAAAGGGAAGAGTGAATCAGGTCAAAATTTTCTACAAGCCTAAGAAGACGGGAAACATGAATTAGATCTGAGCTTGAGGAAGAAAACGGTTGAAAAGGAAAGGACAACTATAAAGCATAAAGGACATCAACCTCCTTAGATGCAAACTTTCTAAAGCCCCACCTGCTGCTACAAACTGCCCTTACAACACTGGGAAACTGCTACAATCTTTTCATAAATACACAGTCTAGTCTAAAGAAAGCCAGGAAAGCCCCGGGGGTCCAGAAGGAGGAGGAAATGGAACTCTAATGAGTGTTAGCAGCTGTTACAGCCCTAGGTTTAATGACCACTTGGGAGACAAGAGGTAAGAACTTGACCTGTGGGAACCACAGCGGCAGAACTGGATTCATATCTAACACTAAGGCCTGTGTATTAAGAGAACTTAAAAAAAAAAAGGTAGGCTGTAAAAATATACCTGAGGCAAAAGATGACACACAACGTAATTATAAGCATCTCAACTCAGCTACATGTGAAGAATAAAATATATCAGCTGTAACAAAGTTCCAGAGACTGGGCAGTGGGCACTGCATGAAAGGAGGTTTTAAGAGTTCTTGGTCTGGAAGGCATGTCCATTCTGGCATGGACAGCCCTGTCTGTTCAGTGCTCTAGACTGAGTCACACCATGGAGCCGGCATCACTGTGGGCCCTCCTGCGTGAGAAAGAGATCACAAGAGAAGGGCTCGAAGTCAGAAGGACTCGGGCGGCGTACTCTGTTATAACGACTCAGTTTCAAGGGATTCTGTTTTTATCTGAGGGTAACCCCATCGCCAGCAGAGGCTTAGCCATCCCCCACTAGACACCCACTATGTATAAAGATTTTACCACCTGAACACCACCACACTGAGAGGAAAGCCTTAAAACCCGAACAAGGAAGGAAAACTCTATCCAAACTCCAGAAGAGCACAAACAGAAAACAGACTTCCTCCAAAATCAGAACCCATACCCTATTGCCACACGATCTGGAATTTTTTAATTCTAGTTCCAGTATTCCAGTGTTGGAATCTGTTGTTACCTGCTTTAGAAGACCAAGGCTGATCACTGTTTGAACAAAGTTAGGCAGACTCTAACATAAGTTCCCCTAGAACAGGGGTTGGTAATCTATGGTAATTTATGAAAATTTGTTGCATAAATTCTGTGTTCTCAGAACCAAAGCACTTTTCATGACACATGAAAATGATGTGAAATTCAGATTTCTGTCTTGAATTAAAGTTCTATTGAAATATCCACTCGTTTGTGAGTCTCTGGCTTGATTTTACCCCTCTAACAATGGTGTCTATGTGAAACAGCTATAACAGAAGAGGCACCTATCTCACCACTTCCGGATGCACTACACACCACAGGGATAAAGTCACAGCCTGAAAGCATTTTAAGTGACACTTAGATTGCTGTACTGCCTTGGTCCATTTTACGTTACTGCCTCCCAAGTGCTGGGATTACAGGTATCATTTGACTTTTTAAAATGACCCTACTCCCATGATCACGGAATGAACCATTCACTCTGCTCTTGCGGCATAATTATGTCTCATTCAGCCCTACCTTTGAACACTGATGCACTGGGGACTGCTTTTTCAACAGGCCCCTTGAGGGGACACATTAAAACCATAGCACAGGCCAATTACTGTTATTTTGCTTGTTACTGCACACTTTTCATGTAAAAACAGGACAAACAACAGAGAAATAATAGAAAATGAGACTTTAATTGTCACACTCCTAAGTTAGAATGGAAAGTGGATTATTTGTTAACTAAACTGAAAAACGTTGTTTTATATCCGTTAGTATATTACTAATGTGTTAAAAGAATAGAATATATGTTCACAGAATGAGACTAAATGTCACATTCTGCATAATATACAGTGTTCTCAAAGAGTTATAAAATGTAGAATTTAATCCTGTTAGGGGATAATTTATCCCAATGAAGCATCAACTAAATTAATTTTCCAAGTGGTTCAATTGTTAAGCAAGTGTTTGGCTATGAACTGTCCCCCACAGGTTTATTGTTTGAATGCTTGGTCATCAGCTGCTGGCATTGTTTTAGGGGACTTTGGAATTCTTTGGGCATGGGGGCTAACTGGTAGATACAGGGTCATGGGGGTGGTGGCTTGTGGTTCTAGCCAAGGTTCTGCTGGTTGACCTGCTGGCATCTAACAGACCATGCTGCAGACCCCTGCCATCGCTGACAGAACTCTAGCAGCCAAGCCTCCTGACCACGAAAGTGTGGTCTCCTCTCCCTCACGCTGCTTCTTCTCAAGTATTTGACTGAGGCAACAAGAAAAATAACTAATATGCCAAATAAGAAAATCTATTTACCATGTATGACTTAATTACAGTAGCCAAAAAAAGGACACTCAGAGAAAGTGAATGCCATTTAGATGATTAGCATTCATACGAGAATTAGTTGCTGTAACTTAAGAATCTAAAATTGGGGTTGGGGAGAGGTAGAGGGAGTAGGAACTGGGATTGATATGTAAAATTTTAATTAAATAATAATGAAAAAGAAAAAAGTTAATTTTATGCTGCATACAAATTCAGAAAAGGGGAAAAAAAGAAACATCATAGTGAAATTAAGACCCAAGCAATTAATTGTCAGTACTTTCCCTGGGCTTTTGATTTTGATGGCATTACCCATGCTATGGTTATTTCTTGTCTTAGTTGGGATTCCTTTTGCTATGATAAAATACCATGATCAAAAACAAGCCAGGGAGGTAAAGATTTATTTGACTTACCCTTCCATATTGCTATTCATCATCGAAAGAAGTCAAGACAAGGATTAAAACAGGGCAGAAACCTGGAGGCAGGAGTTGACGCAGAAGCCATGGAGGGGAGCTAAATACTGGTTTGCTCATCAATGGCTTACTCAAGAACACATGACCAGCAGCCTAGGGGTGGTACCAACCACTATGGGCTGGACCCTCCTCCATCAATCACCAATTAAGAAAATGCTCTACAGGCTTGGGTAGAGCCCTTATGGAGTCAGATCTTATGGAGCCTTTTTCTTAATTGAGTTTCTCTCCTCTCAGAAGATGGTAGCTTGTATCAAGTTGACATAAAACTAGCCAGCACATTGTTTGAGAATGTAATACTGAATGTTTTAAGAGATTGAAAAATCAGCCTCTATGAATTTTCTGCAGCTGTGTGGTCACCAAACGATTCGACCAGCTATTTGATGATGAATAGGACCCTTTCGAGGTACTGAAGGCAGCGGAGAACAAGAAAAAAGAAGCCGGCAGGGGCGGCTGCACGGCACAGACCAACTCTAAGGCCAGAGGCAAACAGTTGCATAAAGCGTCCCAGAAGGACCGCAGGAACCTGGCTGACAAAAAGGAAGAGGCGCGGCTGCCGCTGGAGCTTAAGAATGAAGGAATAAGGCGAGTTGGAAGAAGGCGTGATTAACAACTTCAGGGTGAAGGGAAAATAATTGATAGGAGACCAGAAAGGCAACCACCTCGGGAAAGAAGATTTGAAAAGCCTTGCAGAAAGGGGGAAGGGGGTGAATTTTGAGTTGATAGACTGATTATTGAAAGGCCTATTAGAGGCCGAGGTGGTCTTGGAAGGGGTCGAGAAGACCTTGCACGTGGAATGGGCCGAGGCGATGAATTTGATTCTCGTGGCAAATGTGAATTTGATAGGCACAGGGAAAGTGATAGATCTAGCTTGAAGCCTGAGGACAAACGTGGAGGTAGCGGATCTCACAACTGGGGAACTGTCAAAGATCAATGAACTGATTTGGAGCAATCCAATGTGACTGAGGAAACACCCGAAGGTGAAGAGACAGACTGAAAATAAGGAGAGTGTAGTTGAAGAGGTTAAGGAAGGGGGTCCAAAAGAGATGAATTTGGTTGTATGGAAAGCTATTCAAAATAAAGACCGAGCAAACGTAGAATTTAATATCAGAAAACCAAATGAAGGCACATCAGTGGAAAGGGGGATTTGTTCTGCATAAATAAAAAAGGGAAGAGGCTCATGCTGAAGATCCGGTTATGGGCCATCATTTCCGGAAGCCGGCAAATGACATAACGTCTCAACTGGAGATCAGTTTTGGAGACCTAGGCCGCCCAGGACGTGATGGGGGGGGGCATTGTGGATGCAGGCGTGGTGGACGTCCAAACCATGATAACAGGACTGATAAGTCAAGTGCTTCGGCTCCTGATGTAGATGACCCAGAGGCACTCCCAGCTCTGCCTAACTGGATGCCATAATACAACCCTGGTTCCTTTGCAGACCTCCTGTTCAAAGTGTTTGCATGCTTAAAGATCCCAAACAGCTAATAGTTTTTAAAAGGCTGTCATTCATACCATTCACACCTAAAGACTGAATTTTATCTGTTTTGAAAACGAACTTCTCTAGCTGCTCAGAAGTAATAAATATGTTAGCTTTGTATTTAGAAATGTATTGGTAGCAGGGATGTTTCAATAATTTTTAGAGATTATGTATTCTTCGTGAATACTTTTGTATTGCTACTTGCAAGCATGCATTTCCAAACTTGAAATATAGTTGTGAACAGTGTGTACCAGTTAAAAAAGAAAAAAGAACACTTTGAAAGTTGAGAAAATATTTAGTTTGTCAAACTTAATGTAGAATTTACTAAGATACATACAACTTGTGGTTAAAATATACAAAACAAAATAAGATAAAACAAGATGAAAAGAAGCATGTCTAAGAGAGATGGCTCAGCAGATGGAAGGGACTGCACAGGGCCTGGTGATCCGAGTGCTGTCCCCTATGGATCCCTATGGATCCCATAAGGGGGCAGGAGAGAACCAAGTCCTGAGAGCCGTCCTCTGACTTTCATGTGCATGCCGTGGCTCATGCACACAGATTATTCCTTATTTGTAAAATCAAAATAATTTTTATACCAAGATGGAATTTAATATTTTTATATTGGCTTTTCTTTTTGTTTCCTTAGAGCAAACAAAAGCAAAGAAAGGAAGCTATCCTAGTAATTACAGGGTTGCTAACCACCGAGTGGTCCCAGTTTAAAGGAAAAAACAGTAAATTTCATGTGTTAATAACCTTGGTTCAAGAAGTGTACAGGTCACTGATTTTATTACATATTCTTGATACTTTATGTTAAAAACTGGGAAATATGGATGTAAACCATGTTTGTACCAAAATGCAATAGTGATTTAGAAAACACCATGGTGTGATGACTTCCAAGCTATAGGAGTTGCATTTTCCATGAAATACATTGGTTTGACTTAGAAGACAAAGTTATAAACTTTGATTATTTAGACCTGGGATCTGTGAGACACTTTCCCATGAACTTAGCTTGTCATGTCAGAGAAAACAGTTGGTAATATTTACAGCCCTAGGAAGACTCAATATTTCAGGGGGAAACTAAAACTTGAAGAGACAAGTAATCTTTACCAATAGCTTGATAGTTCCCTAAAACTTATTTTCTGATGAAGAGGGCTAAAATTGTACAAATACTTTATATTTGTCAAATGTGGTATTTTTGATATCATATAGTAAAATGCTTCAAAATTTTGAATAATCTGTAAAACTCAGTGAACCAATGTTTTTCATGTGGTCAATGTTTCATATTATTTAAAAAAATCCTTTGTGGATGAAAATATATAGAACGGTCTAATGTTCAAAGTATAGAACAGTCTAATGGATTTTAATGTTTCATAATATGAAAATTGCATTAATGTGCTTTCAGGTTCCACGCTGGGCTGACTTTTAAGATTCCATGCTTCACTGAACACAGTTGCAGTATGAAAGAAGAAAATCTTTAATTACCTGAAGGGGTCTGAAGATGCCGTTCTTACATAAACACTTCAGAGTTCTTAAAAGTTTCATCAGTGCAAAGGGTCCTGAGACCCCTTTGAGAAATTCTACTATAAACTATGCATATGTCAACTTAGATGGCCAAGCCGCACTGCCAGTGGCTTTGAGTAGTAATGAACCTAATTTGTCTAAACACTGTGATGTTTGTCAGGATGTTACTATCAATCCTACTTTTCCATCATCATCTTCATCTTTACCCTATGCAAGCAGCGCTTGCTGAAACTCTTTGTCTAGACTCAT
>LOEQ01003022.1:115569-127573 GCA_001685075.1 Bramus lutescens | reverse complement strand
AATAATGGGTTAATATAAGCTACAAGAGCTAATAAGTAGCCTGACCTAATGGGCCAATCAGCTTTATAACTTATAGAGATCTCTGTGTGATTTTCTTTGGGGCTTGCCGGCTGTGGGGTACCAAGTGGGACAGAAAACCCCAACAAGCAGGTCCCCTCATGTTTCAATAATATACACATTATTTTCCAACAACCTTATCCCTTAGAGACCCTTATCATTATAGTTACAAAAAAATGTTATTGCTTCTAAGATTTGCTTTATATAACATAGGTGCAGGAAAATGGGTTGGGATCTTATATGAAGAAATAATTTTCAGTTAGTAATGGCTGAAACTGAGTAAAGGGAGCAGAGGGATTCATTGCTTGCTTCCACTTAGCAGATAATTATATTTTTGTTACAACAAGTTTTGGAAAGGCTCCTCCTCCTAACCCAGAGCCTATCTCCAAATGACAGTCACTCACAAAGGAAAACCTGGTTTTCTCCAGTGTGTCCCACTGGGTATACAAACCATTCTATTGGACAGGCCCAACACCCAGCAGTAGATGGCCAACACAGAATCAGCTCAATGGTATTTTTGGAGATTTCTTTTGTCCCATAGTGTTGGTTTTCTGTTTTACTATATAGGTCTTTTGCTTACATATTAATGGTTTCCAATTTTGTGTCTTCATGGGATTTCTGTGTGTGCCAGTGTCTGTGACTCTGAGTCTGTGTATGTTAATTGTGCTTTCTCTTTGTTTCTTTTTTCTTGTTTGTGTGTTTTGTCTTACTCTGGTTGCTTAGTTTGTTTGAGTGGCCTGTTTGTTTTCTAATAGGAGGGAAAGAGAGAAAGGATATGGATTTGTATGGGTAGGTGGTGGGGAGGATCATGGAGGAACTGTTGATGAGGCAGGAAATGATCAGCATCTATTGTCTGAAAAATCTATTTTCAATGAAAATTAAAACTATTTTTAAAAGGCTTTTAGAAATGAAGTTTACTAGACCTCATTGTTGGGTACAGAGGACAAGGCTTTAGAGGTAATCATGTCATAAGAGGCTCTAGAAGCACATACAGCATCCCTGGTGAATCAGCCTCAGGAAGGGGGGCCTACTGTGCCCCTTCAGAATGCTTTGCCTTTGATGGTGTCACTTCCTCGTCCCTAAATGGTATTTTTCACTGTTCCCTACTGACCCAAGTTCTCCAGCTTGCAAGGTCGGATTTGAGTCGTTTGGGGGTGTAAGCCTCTAGAGATCAGGGGCCTGTCTTAACTTCACATCCCTCCATTGCATGCATGAACCCATAGGGCAAATACTCAATGCTTGTCAAATCAAACTAAAGAAACTGAAGCTTAGAGATGTGGAGTCCGAGGTCTCACAGGTAGATGATGGCCAAATGTAAACTCAGCTTTTCATGAAAACATTAAGTTCCCTGGTTTCAGCGAATCCAAAGACCGTTCAACTTTGCCCTTTGCTCCTTAAGAGGTAAGACTTGAAGGCTGAGCTGGGTAGAGAAGTGACATATTAACACAGCACACAGAGAGATACTATCTACTGCCACTCACAGGAATGCAGATGAGCACAGAGCCCTGCAGGACTAACTTTTAGGAAAAAAACAAACAAACAAATAATCTTCATAGGAGAAAACAGCCAGGGATATACAATACCCCATGATTTGGGAGTTTTACTGAGATGAGTACCATAAGGACCTAGAGAAAGCACCAAAGGCAGATGGGAGGCTGGGAGGAGCCCAGCGGCCTGCTTCATCTGATGACACAGGAGCAAATGATTTAGAAAGGAATTATAATTGCTTTCCAGAGAAGCTTGTTATGTTTGGGCAATCACACCACCAGCACGTTCTTATGAAAGAAAATTCCACTCTGTCTAGTCTTGTGCGTACAGCAAGGATGGCCTTATAAAGACTCTAGGAGTTGAGCTAGTACTAACTGTGATGAGGATTCTTGGAGAAAGAAGGCAACCCAAGAGCATCCTCTGAAGAATACATTTTTGGGGGGTGGGAAGGAAAAAGGGCATAAGTTGTGTTTCTGGCTAAGTGTGTGTTCTTGTTTAAATGCCAGACTGTTCTTACAATCCACAGCCTAACCTTTGAAATATGTCGTCAAAACAGTGTATAAACAGCCTGGAATTCTAGCAGTCAGGAGGGGCAGCTATTTAAGGCTGCAGAATGAGTTCAAGATCAGCCTAGGGTGCATGAGATTGTAACAAAATAAAATGAATCAAACAGACAAAAACCAGTTGACGACAGTGTTTTAAAATACACAGTCATGTGTATTCCTCCTAGATAAGTATAAATAAACTCTACCTCAAATGCTAAAAATAAGACAAAGCTCCCAGAGCCTATAGAAGCCAGCAAATGATGGCTTCTGATAGCAAGTATTTCTGTGGAAATGAAGGAGAGTGTCAAAACCAAGGCCTGTCTGTGGCTGGTCCCCTTTTCCTCTCAACTTCGCCTGCATCTGCAGTATAAAGGATTTATCAAAGAAAGGAGCTTTCCTTTCTGGGTTTTTAATGCCACTAAAAAGATACTTCTTTCCTTTGAACTTGGGACACCAGGGATCTGTCCTGGTGTCATCAACAAAGACTGGAGAGATTAAGAAGGATGTACACTGTCCCAGCGGACACATTCTCCTGTTTTCTTCATTACCCAGCAGCTGAGGTTGCCAAGACTCACCCTTGTCCCTAAACATTACTCCCTGAGAATTGTTGGGAGCTTCTTGTCCCCCTCAACTGTGCCAGCTGCCAAGCTTGGTATAAATATAGATTATCTATTGTCTCAGTTTCCTAAGGCTCCATAATAAATTACCACAAAATTGTACAGCTTAAAACAGCAACCATTTATCCTCTCTCAGGTCTGAAAACTAAAGTCTGGAATCAAAGCTTCTGCTCTCTCTCAGAAGCTCCTACGGAGCCACCTTTCTTGCCTCTCCCAGGTTTTCCTTGGCTTTAATTTCTGCCTCTGACATCACAGGACCTTTCCCTGTCTGAGATTACCTGTGAGTTCTCTCTGATAAGAACATTGAGTCGGGACTAGCACCCACCTTCCGTCAGTGTGACTTCCCTTTACCTTGACGTCATCTGCAGAGATGGTGTTTCCAAGCATGGTCTCATTAACCATTCTAGGAGTTTGGGTGGCAAAAAAATTTTTTTTGCTATAATAGCAAGGTGGAAGGGGTTATTTTTGTTATTGTTTTGTTTATTATTCTTATTTACTTATTCCTCTTGTTGGAAAAATATTGAGACTGTTTAGATCAGATGTTTCTCCGTTTCAGTTCGGTGGGGATTAGAAGAAGCTTTACTTTACTACACAGAGACACCCTACCTAGCCCGTGACCATTAAATAACAGTAGCACACTGTGCTGTGACAAAATTAAAATTAAGAAAAAGAACAAGGAAGGAAATGCCTCATATTTCTAAAATATGAGACTTACTGGAAATAGCAGTCTAAATTAATGAGGGTTTCAATGTCTCTCATTACAGCCCCACACAGATGAATGGATCCAGCTAAACAATAGAGGCTCGGATTAGCCAGCCATCCTGCTAAGTATGAGGGGTCAGCAGGTGATTCTAGAACTTTCTGATTTGGGCAAAACTCTAGCAGTAGCATGTATACTATTTTGGGTGCCTATGGAAAATTTTGAGCGCCACTTCACTTCTTCTCTGCGACTTTTAAATACGATGCTGAGGAAGGGACCGCAGGAGGTGAAAATTATTATTCTGCTGGTTCTCAGTGTAGCTCGTTGTAGCAACAGGACCTGCACCCTGTGGGACAGGGTCTGTTCCTAAAAGCGTCCTCTGCTCAGGTCTACATAGCCTATTATGGGATGTGGGGATGTGAGTAGTCATGAGAATTCGTTCTGGAAAAAATGCATAAACTGTGACATTCTAGGGGCATGGATGCCTGTTTGCCACTGTTAACTGTTTATGTGTGTGTGTTTGTAAGTGTATGTGTGTGAGTGTGGGAGGGTGTGTATGTGTGTGCCTATGAGTATATATGTGTGTGTGTCTGTGTGTGAGACGGGTGTGTGTGATATGCATGATGTGCTGTGTTTTCTTTCATCATCCTTCTTATTAAAAAAATTGGAATTTTCTAAAGGCTATCAAGTAGCATAAGACTGTCTCACTAGAGAAAAATTAATATTCAAAAGATTCATATATCTCTAGAGAATCTAAAATTTACTTTCCCTCCCATAGACAGGTAAAATGTTTTATACTATAAGACCCATAACCATATCTATCTCTCCCGAATAACAGCTAAGATGTTATTCTACAAACATGAACATTTATTTGGCTCTGAATCTATGTACCTGAGGACCTTTTCTAATCACAGCTATTCAGGATGAAAACAACCACTTGAAAATGGCACAAAGAACATGATTTCATCCATAGGAGATTTAGTGACTTACAGTGTTAACTTGTGTACGTAAGAGAAGAGAGGGGTCGAGCTCTGAATCTATAAGCAAACCTCTTTGTGGAGAGGCAGCAAACCAAGAAAACTGAGTCGATCTATTTTTAAGATCTCAGAGGGAGCCCTTGAGCTGCCAACATGATGTGCAAAGAGCCTGGTGGCCAGCATCGGTGCCTGAGAGACTGGGAGTAAAGAGTTCAGAAGCTTTTGGTGTTTTGTCTTGTTTTCTGAAACAATCAAGAGATCTATGGTTACATAAGGGTGAGCAGGTCAGATGGTTTATATATCTGCTTTGGGGCACATGTTTGAGAAGCCTGAACTTTTCCGTGGAAGATTGTACTGGACGATAACTCTCATAGAATAAAAGAAATGACAGGAAACATTAAAGTTTGAAAGTGAGCTTTTCCACTACTGACATCTGAGAACATCCTGGCCTCTCCAGAGAATGTGACCAAGGGAGGGAAGCAGACATGCTAGCTGGGGCCCCTCCAGCCCTGGAGGACATGATGAGGTTGGAAGTGGCTAATCAAGCTGACTTAGAGTTTACCAGCTTTACCCTCCCAACACCCCCCCACTATACCCTTGCCCATTCCTACCCCAGCCATGGCTAGCTTTTCAGAGGTAGCATCCTTACAGACCTGACTTGAAACTTCTGGGAAAACTAGGAGTAGGTCCTGAATACACCCAAAAGGTTCTGGTCTCAACAACCACACACAATTCCTCTGGAAATTACTGAGATGGAAACAGCCACTGTTCAAACAAGAGCTTCCCAAGAAACACCAAAAGCCTCTGATATGGTTGGAGTTTTCAGACAAATAATTAATGTCTCCATGACAGTGAGCCTTGGGTGTTGGCTTTCTGGGAAGGTACAGAAAACTTGAACTAGAGAGTCAAGTTAGTATTTAATGGTTTGATGCGGGATTTCCCTCTATATGCTGTGATTACCATTGATTAATAAAGAAACTGCTTTGGACCTATAGCAAGGCAGAAATTAGCTAGGTAGGGAAAACTAAACTGAATGCTGGGAGAAAGAAGGTGGAGTCAGGAGAAGCATGTAGCCCAGCCAGAGACAGACGCCAGAACTTTACATGGTAAACCACAAACACATGGCAATACACAAATTAATGGAGCTGGGTTAGTTTAGGACATAAGAATTAGCCAGAAATACACTTAAACTATTGACCAAACAGGATTGCCAGTAATACGGTTTCTGTGTGGTTATTTCAGGGTTGAGCGGCTGGGAACAAACACGCCTCCTACTACAATGTTTTTTTGGTTTGTTTGCTTTTGTTGTTTGTTTAATTTTTGTTTGTTTACTTTTGTTATCATTTTGGTCTTTCTTCTATTTTAGTCAAGCTTTACCAACAGCAGCAGCTGAGATTTGGAAATGTGCCTATATTCTTTGCTGCATAATCACTACACATAGTCCTCTCATTGTTAGTTTGACTTTCAGCATTTATCACAGACTGGCTTCACACTCGCTATGTAGCCAAGGATAACCTTGAATTTCTGATCCTCCTGCCTCTACTTTCTGAGTGTTGGGGTGACAGGTGTGTATTCACCATGCCCAGTTTTATGGTGCTGGGGATTCAGCCCAGCGTTTTATATTCTAATCATGCTCTCCACCAACTGAGCTACATCCCCCAACCCAACTTCAAGATTTGTAACAACCCTCATTTGACCTGTGCTTGACCCAGCCTTGGAATTACAAGAGCAATGCAAAGCTCTGCCCTTGGGATCCACTGAATAGTCCTGTTGATGCAGACCACCTGCCCTAGCACATTCAGAAGACACCCTGAACCTCAGAACAGCAATTAGCTCCTGCTGTGATTACACAGCCTTAGAGCATCCTGGCTCCCATCTCCAATAGTGATGTTGGCCCTCATTGTGTTCCTGAATGCATGTATGTTTGTAGATTTTCTTGATTTTATTTTTATAAAAATATTTTTTAAACATTACACCTAAGTAATGCCTGATTGTTTTTCTCTGTGATAAGGAATTTGGCAGAACGTAGGCCATTGGCTGGGAGCTGTGTAAATTCGGGTAACTAAACTGACAGATCAAAATCGAGCTGAGAAATTTAGGCCAAAGCCATGTAAAGTTAGCTTCTTACAGTGTTAGGTCATGTGGCTTTCAAAGAACACTGGGTTAACTCAGTCAGTGCTTTCTCCTTGTACAGCACCATTTTGAAGTAAGAATTCAGCTTATGCTATGGAAAATGATTAAGATCTGACTAGATCTAATTCATATAGGTTATAAGTGACAGGCTCTGGAGATGAGATAAAATCCAACAAATGTGCTTACTTCTATAGGTTTGCATGTTTTCAAAATGAAAAGAAAAACTTTATTTTAAAATTTATTACATAGTTGTAATAAGGTCACTAAGAAGGACGGTGCCTCCATTGTCATCCATTAAATAAAAGGACCACAAGGTTGTTTTGGGTATCTCTTGTTTATGACCTAAAATGGTCTCTTAACCTGAGACTTTCCCAAACTCAGTTGACTCATTGATGAACACCTGGAAGTCCATGAATTGTGGAAATCATATCAGACATGGTGTGTGTTCTGATAGGCACTGTCTTTCTTGGGAGAAGACCTGTAGATGTTACCTAATGCCTAGGTTCTGTATTTCCAATGAAGTTAAGAACAGATGATATCCAGCCTGTGGTTAATTTGACCATTATATAATTTAGACTTTAAAAACAAACAAACAAACAAACTCATAAACCTCCCCGGAATGTTTCAGGAATTATTCCAGTTTACCTGGGCTGTGGTATCTACCATATCCATTCATTTTGCCTCAGATCACCCTCAAAGGCACAGGTTGACCTTTCAGGTTGTGTGTCAGGGAGGTGGCAAATGCTTCAGAGACTTGCCGCTCAGCTTTGGAGTCAGCCATGGTTGTTTTGGACTCTTAGTCTTGTGAGCTTTTCACCAGAGTTCAATATAAACAATATCGCAAAAGGATAGAGAATGTGGCAGAGTGCTTGCCTACCATAGTGAATGAAGCCTTGAGTTTAATCCTCAACTCAAAAACAAACAACAAAACTCCCTCCTCTTCGATACTCAAAGCTCAATAATTTAGAAACCACTTTGACTAATAAAGTTCTTCAATCAATGGCAGGGGACAGAAGCCACAGACACACATCCCACACTGCCTCTGACAACCTCTCTTCAGAGTTCATATCTACGCAGGTGAACTCAAGATTCTTGATTTCACTCCAGAGAAGCATTTCAAAACAAGTCATTATGAAGCAAAGTTGGAGCTTATTGAAAAGATTCTTTAACAAAGACACAAGCAGAGTTAAGAGATGGGCAGCTCTAGTAGGCTTTCTGTTGCTATGGTGAACCGCCGACTAAAACCAGATTGGGGAGAAAAGGATTTATTTGACTTATGTCTTAGAGCCTATCATCAGAGAAAGTCGGGGCAAGAACTCAGGCAGAGGCTGTGGAAGAATTCTGCTTACTGGCTTGATCCTCCTGGCTTGCTCAGTTTGCTTTCTTACACCCCAAGGGTGGCCCTTCCTCCTCAATCATCAATCAAGAAAATGCTCTGCAGCCTTCCCCTCAGGTCAGTTTGGTACGGGACATTTTTTCAACTGGGGTTCCCTTTTCTCCGATGACTAGAGAGTTTGCCTCAGTTTGACAAAACAAACAAAGAAACAAACAAAAAACTAACCAACAAACAGGTGCTTAGGAAAAGAAACGCACACACCCAAGAGCATGGTTGCTGGCGTCTCAAGAGTGAGGCGTACGTAATTGCCTTTATTACAGCCACATGTACCATTTGGGTGTCTCAGAGTTGCTTAGGAATCTGGATGAGATCACAGGTGATTACTAAGCTGGGATAACAGCTGATAAGAGAAAACTGTGGGCAACAAGGTTCACAAAAGGGAGGGATCACATCGTTACCATAAACAAATTTTATAGTCTCATTTATGGCATTCCTCAGAAATGTCGGGTTCAAATCTGAGAAGGGAGTGAGACTGCACTCACTGGTCATCTGGGTTTAGGCCTTGAGTCTGCCTTGTTGCTATTTTCATATTCCTATTTGAAAGACCTTAGTTTAGGAGGAAGATTGTCTAGCAGAAGACTTCATCCAGACTCTGGTCCTTTCCTTTCCCATGTTTCTCACTGTTCCCTGCCTTTTCATCCCGCCTCAAACCAAAAGAAACCAGACTAATGGAAAGCAGGAGGTTATAATTAGCAACTGTTTCCCAGCGGACAGAGTTCTTTAGGCTCTTTCTCTAAAAAAAAGACATCTTATGGCTTCCTCAGATCATCCGGGTACAATATGCCAGTCCTCACAAGATTCCGATAATCAACCAAGTCCCCCACTACAAACATGAAAGGGACCTGGACACAGATTTGAGGTGACATGTACCAAGGTTACAGAGCCAGGACTCCACATGATCTTATAACTTCAGCTTGTGCTTGTTCATTGCACAAGGACAACCGTCTCTGTGGCGCCCTGAGGGTCAGACAGAGGTGAGGTAGAGCACACAGGTGGCCTTTAGCCTAAGGGATCATCTTTATAGAAATGTGTTGGATTCCAAGTGAAGGTAAACAGGCCACTCCCGGGAGTTTAAATTGGAAGGATTTTTCTAAGGGTACAGAATGTTCCTCCACACCAAGCTAACAAGACCTGAGACAAGTAAGGAAAGTCCTGAGTGTGGCATCTTCTCAACCTATAAGTGCAGCCTATGAATTTTAGGAGACACACTTGGGGGGGGGCTTTTTCCTTCTAGAAGCAATCTCAACCCAAATAATAATAATAATAATAATAATAATAATAATACAGCAAGACAGATGTAGCATCCCCATGTCCTCATTGGCAGAATACTATAGACATTGAATCATAGTAATTATTATTGTTATTTCTAATGTTAAACCTTTTTATTAGATGGGACTTTGATATTAAGAAAATGGATGGAGATTTTTCATTCATTTATTATTTTTTTTGAGACAAACTCTCTGGCAGTGGTTCTCAAGCTGTGGGTCGTGACTTCCACAAGGATTATTTCTCAGATATTTACATTATAATTCACAGATAAGCAAAGTTACAGTTATGAAGTAGCAATGAACTAATTTTATGGTTGGGGTCACCACAACCTGAACTACTGTATTAAAGGGCCACAGGAGTAGGAAGGTTGAGAACCACTGCTCTATAGAGTCCTGGCTGTCCTGGAGCTCTCTATTTCTATACATAAGGCTGGCCCGTAAGTCAGTGATCCATGATCTGCCTGCCTCTGTCTCCTGAGTGCAGGGGTTAGAGGCATGAGCTACCATGCTAGGCAAGACTTTTTATACTCTACCTATTCATTTATTTAATCTTACTTTTAATTTTAAAAACAACTATCCAGTTTCCTCACATTGTTGTTGTTAGCAAATATTAATAACATATCAATAATAATTGGTTTCATTATGATATGCTCATACATGTACATAATATAGTATTTGATTTCTTTCTATAATTATCTCTTTTATTTTTGAGGTTATAATGTAATTACATTCTTTACCCCTTCCCTTTCTTCACTCCAAACCCTTCCATACTTTAAATTTATAGCCCCTTTTTTCATTAATTTTTGTTACATGCATCTTTATATATACATGTATATTCCTAAATATTACTTTTTCAGTCTGTATAATGTTACTTGCATGTTTTCATGGATGACCATTGGTAACGGATAACCAATTGGTGCGCTCTTCCCTGGGGAAGACTATCTCTTCTGCTCTTGGCAATCCTTAGTTTCCTGTAGTTCTTTGTGTATGGTTAAGGCCTTATATTCTTTCCCCCATCCACTTTATTGTGGCTTTTGTTGTCCTTCCTTGTTCGGCTCATGTTTAGGTAGTCATGTTGATGAGACTTTATGGGTGCAGCTTCCGATATTAGTACAAGACACAGTCTCACAGCAACCTCCCTGACACTTTTGGTCTTACACTCTTTCTGCCCCTCTTTTGCAATGATCCCCCAGTCTTAGGCAAGGGAGTTGTTTTGTAGATGTACCCCTTGGAATTGGGCACCACAGCTCTCATTTTAATTGGCTGTGGTTTTCTGTAATAGGCTCTATTTCAATGAGAAGTTTCTCTGATAAGGGGTGAGGATTACAGTGATCGGTGGGTATAAGGACAAATATTTAGAAATAGTTAGGAATATGATGGTTTAGTAACGTGACGATTGTATGTTCTCCTCCAAGATCCATGACTCACTAGCCCAGGGTATGTGTATCACTTGTGCACCCTTAGAGTTATCATGCCATGCTAGTAGTGATGGTTCATAGGCATTATAACTGGTTAACTCCAATAAGAGGGCAAAAGAAGAAAGAGTAGGATGAGCTCTCTAATAAATGAAGTTCATTGCAATAGTGGCAATCATACCTTGGCAGTAACCAACAGCTCTCTGACTGAACTTAATACCAGCCAACAAGAGAGAAATTTTTACCTATGCTTAGCACTGGTGTTGGTTGCTCACCTCCTTTGGAAGTTTACTTGTAGAAGAGGTATTTTTACAGTCAGGCTCCACTGAGGCTTTACACTTTAAAATTCACTGGGATGTGCTGGGTTTCCATCTGAGAATAGGCAAATTACCATGCTCTCTTTAGCCCCCTAATAGTGGCTATTCATTGCCTGTCACTGTGTCTGACTTGATATCAATGTGACAATTATATGAAATTTTTGTGGTGTTAACAGACCACCAGAGTCCACCAACCCCAGAGGTAAAATTATTGTCAGATAACAGTTGAAACCTGTTCTACTTGGCTGTAAACACAATGTTTCTACCAGTGTTTTTGAAAAATGTGTTATGACTTTCTTTTGTTCTGTATCTATAGAAATTTCGTGAAAATGCTGCCATGCTTGAAAAATGGTATTTTAGGTGGCCTGAATGTATGTTCCAAGGCTGTTATGACTCATATTCAGCTCTAGAATAAGCTACTTAATTCTGTTTGAGATACAAGGCCTGTGTTTTTGCATCAACACTGATTGGTTCCAGGATAGAAAGTGAGACTGTCACAAAAACAAGAACAAAGAAAGAAGGAAACTAAGGAGAGAGAGAGAGAGAGAGAGAGAGAGAGAGAGAGAGAGAGAGAATACACAAAGGGTCTTCATTGAGGTAACTCATGCTGATCATATAGAGAAGGCTCATCATGACCAATAAGGGTGAGAACATTCCTGAGCATGCTCAGTATATTATTCCTCTTCAAAAACAATGGGTAGGACACTGGGCAGAGTATTAGCATTAGTATAAAGCTATAATGACCACATGTTACCCTAGATCACCCGCAAGCAGGCATCGGTGGTTTGGGATACTTTCTCATGCTGTGCTCTGGAGGTTCTTGTATGAAACATAATGAACACTGAAAGGCATGCTTCCCCAACTCCCATATACAAACACAGGAACCTCCCTACAAAAGCTCCTGCCTGGCAGTTTGCAAAGCCACAGGGCTAGTTGCTATCAGGATTAAACTCATATCTCTCTATCATCTAACCTGTGTTTTTCCTATTTTTCTGTGTTTTGTTGTAGTGAACGGGGAGCGGGCCCTGCTTTTCGTCTGGCCCAGCTCCCGCAGGGCTAGCTTATACCCCGAAATAACAACACACAAATTG